>JAFVLL020012053.1:0-7500 GCA_021397915.2 Tor tambroides | reverse complement strand
AACTAATACATAAAATGAATAGCAAATAAAAATGACTATGAAAAAAAAAACATTCAAAATATTAAAATGAAAAAAGAATGATTCATATCTCTAAAATAAAACTAATATATCATAATATATAAAACACTAATATATATATATATATATATATATATATATATAATATTTATATATCATAAAATACATAAAATAAATACAAAATAAAATATAAAATAATATATATAAATATAAAATAAATATGTAAGAATTCATTATTATTATATCATATTAATATATCACAATATATTTTTGTTTATTTTTTTATTTTTTGTTTTTGTTTGTTTTAAGTGTAAATATTTTTATGGGTTTCATATTTAAAATAATAATAAAAACAGCTTAATTTTACACAAGCCTAACTTTATATACTTGCTTCTCAAGTAATTTATCTTTTTATGATGTTTAGATATTTTTAACAGAAAGATATTATTAATTGCGGTGCTGAATCTACTCACACACAACAAAATCAATACAAATAACAAAAACACAGAACAACAATTTACATAATACATAAAACTTTGACTAGAAATATAGTGAAAACAGAACATATAAAAATAAAATCTAATTTAAAATATTAACAAAAACTATAATAGTATATCAATAATACAACAACAACACTGCGGTTTTCCCTTTTCCCTTCCTTGTCCAGTCAGATAACATTAATAATAGGTCTTATATCTGTTAATAATTCTTAAAGAGAAACAAAAGCCATGCATTTGAGTTGAATTTAATGGCCTGGTATGACTATCAGACTGCAGTCTAAAAATCTCCTGACCCACATTCATCGTTAATCTCCTTTCCAACGATTATATTTGATTTTAAGAAATCTTTAAATTATTTGAATCCCTCTCGATTGAGTCCTCTGCGCTTTAACCGCTCTCAGTTCAACGTCTGCAATCTTTTGAAGTCTTTGAGCTGTCTTTTGAAGATTTTTATTTGATGTTCTCGGTGTTCGTTGTACAGTAATACTTTGTTCAAACATCAATTTTTCAGGTCCATTAAAATCCTTGAAATCATTAATTGGTCTGAAGAATCTGAAAGGAACCGTTCACTCTGTCATCATTTACTCTCCCTCATGTCATTCCAAACCTGTATCACTTCACTTCTTACGTGAAACACAAAAGGTTTTTAAATCATGAACTGCAGCTATTAGTCATTCTTCTCCATGGAATTGCAATAAATGGAAAGTGAAGCTTTTAAAGACACAAAAGCATCATAAAAGTGTCATAAAGGTAGTCGACAGGGCCGTGCAGAGACCTTTGGAGGGGCAGGTGCTCAAAGTATAAAAGGGGCACATGGAACACGGATTTTAATAGGGCTGTGCTCCTTTGCTGATATGTGTATCGAAATGGATGCTTCTGTATTGATACAGCAGCAAATACCATGACGCAGGTTTGAAAAAGAAACAGAACAGAAAAGACCATTTTAAGTTTAAATGTTAAAGACATTTTTTTGCACCTCTTAATTACTCTGGAATTATATTATTATTATTATTATTATTAATATTGTTGTTGTTGTTATTATTGAGTTTACAGGGTATGGTGGTTTTGCTGTTGTAAACACTACTGTTGTTGTTGTTGTAGAAAAAAATATTCCTGTCTTATTTAAAATAGAATTCTATTCTAATCCTGTTCTGAATTTTGAATGATAATGATTATAAAAACAGGATTGATAAATATAATTCGGAGGACGAGAAAATAAGTATAAGCCTGTTTTACCAGTGTTGTGATAATTATTTTTAAGGCACTCGTTTTTTAAATAAATACTGTAATAATAATAGTTCAGTATTAATAGTTTTTAGTCAGATAACATAAAAAAGACAAAAGACACCTCGACACGCTTTAAACTTTTCCCAATTAAACAGCAAGAACGAAAGAGAACAAGCACCTTTGTTTTTATTGCTGTGTAGAACGCTGCATTTTTTATATTTAATATTAATTTTAATAAAATGTAAATTCGTCCCCCGCACTTTATTCAAGCTCGAGCAGGTGTTTTCACAGAGGTATCTAGATTTAAATTAAAAGAGACATGACCTGACGTTTTATTCATATCCAAAATGAGATGTGAATATCAGGAGAGCTGAACACTCTCGTGCAGTGCATGTTTCATTCATACTCGAAGCCAGAGGGCGCTCTCGCGCAGAAACTTTTGATGTATGGACAAACTCACACGGCTATCGCTGTAGCTGAGCTGAATAAAAGCAGAAACGTTTTTACTGATGAAACGTGAAGACAATAAACACGATTGCGAAAATATATGGTTTATGTGTGTTTTTCAAGTTATCTTCAGGTAATAAATAAATAAACTATATGAAAATGCAGTACTGATTGACATATCATTTAGTAAAGAAACCATAAAATATATTTCCTGAATTATTCTGTGATTAAAATGGGAAAAGGGTGTTCGTAGTAGCCTTTATAAACGAACTCCACTTACCGGCAGCCGCGGACGTTACTGAAGGCATCCTAAAGGCGTGTCTGAACGTGAGGGATCGTCCCGGATGAGATCGTCAGGTGAAAGGTCATCATGTGGATAATTTAATTTACGGCTAAACTATTATTAACTAATTTTACTAATAGTTAAATTGGGCAGGCATTCACAAAAGGGCGTTTAATTACAAAAAAAAAAATTGCCTTGACAAAAGGGCACTTTGGGCATCAAGGGGAAACGGGGCTTGGGCTAACGCTCCCCCCCCCCCCCCCCCGCACATGCCTGGTAGTCGATAATATGCTTAATTCAATATTCACTCTTAAAAATAAAGGTGCTTCACGATGCCATAGAAGAAGTTTTTATGTCTAAATGGTTCCATAAAGAATCTGAAGAACCTTTCTGTTTCACAAAAGCTTCTTTGTGGCGAAAGAAGGTTCTTCAGATTATAAAGAGATGGTTCTTTAAAGAACCTTTGACTGAATGGTTCTTTGTGGAACCAAAAATGGTTCTTCTGTGGTAGAGCCTTTTGAAGCACCTTTATTTTTAAGAGTGTTCATGAACACTATTTCTCTCCTGAACTGTTAACTGGTGTAACCAGATTGTGTATTCGAGGACCAGTCTGATTACGAAGCAAATATTTCAGACTAGTTTTGCGAAAAGATCCAATTTAAAAAAGATTCATTCATAAATTTGATGTTGCTTTTGTCATCTTTGAGCTGGACAGCTTCAGTTCTAGTTCACAGCAGCCAGAATATCATGCAACAATTCTCCTTTTGTGTTTCAGAGCGTCATGACCTGAGGCTGAGTAAATCATGAGAGTTTTGATTTTGGAGTGAAGTATCGCTTTAAACGGGGTTACTGTCCTTCAGAAACTTAACCTGAGACTGCAGGACTCTGCCTGCATATATGCCTTTACATATTAAAAAGATACCTCTGTGTTTTTTATTGGCTTGAGTTTGAAGTTCTGTTGTGTTTTCGTATAATGGACGAGGTGTGGGTGGAGAATAAAGCATTTCCTTTGTTTTTCTGTCGTTTTTCGCCCTCGCTTTCAGCAATATCAGCCAAACAAATAAATATGTGTAGAATCCAGTCCAGACTGATTCTCAGCTCAGTGTCTGGAGAGTCAGCAGTTTACTTGTATACATGTGCAATTCTGAAAGAGAATAATAAGCATTATAATAATCATGAAAAGAAGCCAAAAAAATGCGATTGTCCATTCGTTTATTCTACTGAATTGAAATGAAACAGTGTCATATATACACAAAGTATTCAGAATATATTCATCTATCTATCTATCTATCTATCTATCTAACTATCTATCTATAGAGATGTAGACCAACACAGTAGTCTATAATCCATATATACATAGATTTATCCATATATCCACGTGTGTGTGTGTGTGTGTGTGTGTGTGTGTGTGTGTCTGTATATGTGTGTATATATATATATATATATATATGAATGTACGTGTGTGTGTGTATATATATATACAGTCAAACCAAAACTTAGACACCAGATATCATTTTTGATATTTTTTTACTAGTGGGTGTAGGACACTATAGTTGATTTATGTAAGTGAGGATAGCAAAATAAATTAAACTGTGACATATTATACCCAAAAAAATTCTTCATACAGTGGGCTACCAGTAAAATTGATAAAAAAATTTGGGACCAAAAATTTGATTTGACACTTTGACCTGACCATCATCAAGATGAATTTGTTCTGACACAGTTTAACTGAGTTCTTGTCATATTTTATTTCCATTTTCTAAACTATAGAAAATAAACTGTGCTAATGTGAGAAATTTTGGAGGTGTCTGAATAAATTTTGGTTTAACTGTATAAATATATTATGGAAAAACTTGTTACTTTATAATCAGATGATTATATTTCATTCATTTAAATAAAATGAATGTGTCATGCAATTTTGAAGACAAATATCTTTGGGGAAGATACAGCTACATGTCAGATAAATCAGAGTGTCACCTGAGAATATAACAGTAGGCTACATTAACGTCACTGATGTCACTGGACTGAAAAAAAGAGAACATTTTTACTTTTTCATCTTTTTTTCTCAGATGTGCCCTCACACACACCTGCAAAAGCACGGTTAGGAGCATCAGCGGGCTGGAAGACAGAGCACTCCTTATCTTCGGAAGCTGTGGGGGGTATCAGACTGACACTTTAATAGCCAGTCATTTCTCCCTTCTTTTTAAAAACAGCACGAGCCTGAGAGTTAGATAAGTATATAGCTCTTCTATAGCTTACAGGAAAGCCCCTATAAACCACTTTAAAAGCTGGTAGGACAGATGAAGCGTAAAGGAGCTGAGCATGTAAGAAACTTTTTAAAGATTCCATAAACTTTATGAAGCAAAAGTAACTCTGAACAGTGAATCTCAACCTGACCTCTTGTTAGAAAGCACACAAAAAATCATTTAAAAAAGAAGATGGTCCTCAAAGACCGAGTGGCCCTCAGAGATGATAAAGTGTGAGCGAAGGGACGAGCTTTGAGATCCGCTGCGGCCGAGAGACAGCCTGGAACAGCATGAACTTCAGCAGTAAATTCACCTGGAGTCAGAGCAACAGCGGGATGGGATAATCCTATGAATGAAAAGAGAGAAGATTTCAAATATAAGTCTATTTCAGTCTGGAGAATCACATTACTGAATCACTTTCGTGGAAGTGGTTGAAAATGTACCCAGCAGATGAACTCCAATGCAACTGCTCTCAAATCCATTCGGCAGAAGTACATCCTGCTTGGGTATGATGTAAAACGCCTTTTAGTTCCAACCTTTCTTGCTAGAGTCACTTTTGGACGTGAGAGAGATGAAGATGACACTACTGGTCTTGAGAGATGAAGGGTTAGTGTTATTCTTTATAGTAATTTAGAATAGCAACAATTAAATAGCATCAGGCTGCATGTTAGTCTTCCGTCAAGCGATATGAAGATGGGTGGAAATCAAACAGGAATATTCATGAACAGAAAAGAGTTGAAGTTGAAGGGTGGGCCAGGGATCAGAGAAATGGGACGCTACCCAGAAGGCCAATGCATTGATCCCTCGGTAAGAGATGGCATCCAATGCCATCTGTCTGTGTGCTGCACTGCACCACAAACTCCTCACTGAGGTCAAAGTGATCCCAGTCATCAGATTTGCACTATATATATATATATATATATATATATATACTCCAGCAGGATACATAGTATGGCAATGAATCAAAGTCCTGTTGTTCTATTAAAAGATAATATCACAGTTTCCATAGAGTTTGTATCAGTGCATTAGGAGTATGGAAGCTTGTTTATCTCACAATCCAAAGAATTATCTCATAATTCAGAAGATATAAACACACATTTCTGAGAAAAAAAGCCAGAATTGCAAGACGTTAACATGATTCATGTATAAACGTGCAATTCTAAGAAGAAAAGTCTGAATTGTGAGATATAAACTCAGTATTGTGAGAAATAATTAGAATTGTGAGATGAAATCACAATTACTAAAACAAAACAAAACAGAATTGCAAGATTTAAACTTCATTTAAAGTTCAGAGGAGAAAAAAAGAGGTATAAACTTAGAATTCTGCCCCCCCAAAAAAGATTGTGAGATATAAACTCAGAATTATGGAATATAAATTTGGAATTGAAACATTTTTGAAATTGAAAAAAGGCAAAATTCTGAGTTTATACTGTATCTCGCAATTCTATCTATCTATCTATCTATCTATCTATCTATCTATCTATCTATCTATCTATCTATCTATCTATCTCATATAAGGTTGGCTAGTCTGAAAAGTACAGTTTTTTTTCTTTCCATTTTTAGCATAAATTATCTTAAAAGAAGCAAAATTTATGAAACTATTATTGTTAGATTATAATTACTGTTTTGAAAAACACTGTAAAAAAAGGTGTAGTATTTATTTACATTGAGAAAGACTGGAGTAGTATTTTCTTGCAAAACATACTCAAACATTCTTTATTTACAACTTTGAAAGATAAAAAAAATAAAAAAATAAATAATAATAATCTAGTGAAGATTTCAGTCTTTCCCCACTTAAGTAGCTGCACTTGATGGCCACCAAGTGAACTGGCTTCCCTTAAAAGAGACTTTGCAGTGATTCAGGATATTCTGATGAAGCACATCTGGGTTTTTCATAAATAAATATGATTATTTTGTTCTTTGGATATGATGTGAGGCAGGTGACTGCTGGGAGGCAGGAAGTCATCTTATAGTCATTTCGACATTTGGAAAAATGGATTATGTGCTGTTTGGTGCGAAGGCATTTGGAGCGCAGCCTAAACATGTCCTTAGCTGAATTTGGCTAGCAGTGAAAACACACACATCTGCCAGGACTTTGAGAGGATGCTGTATTCTGACTGTGTTCATTTACTCTGTTTCTCAGATGAGATTAAACGCTGGGCTGGTTTTGAGCCTGAGTGTGTTCGCACATGCACATTTTCAATCATCTGTCAGCGCTAGATTGAAAATGAAGGTAATACATACGATTTTCACTTCATACCATGGACCTGAACAAACTGCGAAGGATGATCCATGTTAAATAAAAGCAGCTCACCCACTGACTAATTACTGATTAATACTGTTCATGTTCATACTTATTTTACATGTCATCCATGTAACACTGAGTGAATCCAATTACCAGCTACTGTAACACATGTAGCTCACACGTTTCTTCAACAGCATTGGCAACACAGCCCTGAAATGAGAGAATGAAGAGAATATTTCACAGCCAACTCCACCATTCCTATGTCAGTCTGCACATGGACTGTTAACAAGATTTTTAGATCAAATAAACAAATCTTTGCAATTAAAAGCAAAGATATATATATATATATATATATATATATATACACACTGATATATGTGACCCTGGACCACAAAACCAGTCATAAGTGTCAATTTTTCGAAATTGAGATTTGTACATAATCTGAAAGCTGAATAAATAATCTTTCCATTGATGTATGGTTTGTTAGGATAGGACAATATCTGGCTGAGATACAACTATTTGAAAATCTGGAAT
>JAFVLL020012052.1:0-14278 GCA_021397915.2 Tor tambroides | reverse complement strand
TTTAAACTGGTTTGATGAGGTGAACGGCATACCTGTTGTTAAAAAGAGGAAGGACCGCCCAGCACAGGAGCTCGGGGGTTCTGGCCTGTTTCGAGCCCAGGAGATGAAAAGATAACATTGATTCATATGGAAGCTCCTTCACTGGAACAGGAAACACCAATCTGAAACACACAAGAACATCGGGGAAAAATATATATATATTTGACTCAATCTCATGTTTCACATACAGATACAGCACAATGAGTTCACTAGATACTTGGACTATGTCAGAACTGAGTCTGAATTGTATTCATCCTAATGAATAATATCAACCTTGTGCACCGTTTTGACCAGTGACATCCTTGCATTGTAAGAGTTTCCCAGCACATAAAAACCCAGAGTGCATCATTTAGTGAAAGTATTCATTAATGAAAACTCTGTCATATATTAACCTGTTTACTTGCACCTTTTGAACCCAGACCCAAGGAATGGAATACCCTCATTAAAATACATACAGTTCATGCTTGAACTACAAGCATACAGAACAGATGTGGCCTTTAAGAATGCACATTTATCGTCACACATGAGTAGTCTATGGAGTTGTAAATGAAGAAGCTCTTACAGCCGGTTGCACTGGATCTTGCAGCTGAGTTGCAGAGATGTGCTGATGTTCTCAGACAGCACAGGTTCAGTCAGATTCCTGCCGCAGTACGTGAGCGAGCAGCTCACGCTGAAGTGATCATTACTGTAACACACACACACACACACATCACGACTCATATTCATCATTATCACAGTTCACCCATTAATAATCATTTCTTCATCTTTATGCCATGATTTTCTCTCATCTCTCAGAACTGATACAGAGGATTGTTTGAACTGCATGCAAGGAGATCTGAGAGCTACGGCAGATCGTCACCACACACTTGTGGTTTTGTTCCTGGAGTCAAAGGTACGTTGTGGGGACTGGGTTTCTCTGTTGTGTTAAGCATCTCGTCGTACCTGTTTATCCAGCCGGGCAGCAGTCTGTAGAGGCACGTCAGGCTGACCTGCAGCATGCAGCTGTGGAGCGTGACGTCTGCCGCAGGTGGGTTCGGATGGTCCTCCTGTCCTCTGAAGTCCAAATCAAAGTTTGTGAAGAAAATGTGAAGCAGCTTCAGCAGAGCGTGATGGAGCATGACTACAGCTGAAACACGCACACAAATCACTGGAAAAACTACACTGCTCTTATACATCAAACCAAAAATTATTCAGACATCAGATATAATTTTTGATATTTTTTTTCACTAGTGGATGCAGGACACTATAGTTCATTTATGTAAGTGAGGACAGCAAAATAAAGTAAACAAAAATTCTTCATACAGTGGACTACCAGTAAAACCAAAAATTATTCAGACACTTTGACCTGATCATGTTTTGCTCAAGTGTTTTTTCTTTAATTGCTAATGTGATCTTTTTCCACCACAGACTGAACTAAATGAAGCATTGCTTGGTGATTGGTTGAGCTAAATTGGTATTATCTAATAGTATTCTTAAATTTAACAGCTGACAGCTACATACCAAGTTATCTGACATTATCAAGATCAATTTGTTCTGACACAGTTTAACTCTGATTTCTTCTCATATTTTATTACCATTTTCTAACTATAGCGAATAAACTGCATTAATGTGAGAAATGTTGAAGGTAATGCTGAATACATTTTGGTTTGACTGTCTTGAGTTTCCACTGAAACAGAACAAACCCTGAAATGACTGAGTGGAACGAATGACTTCACTTCAGTATAAAGACTCACCAGTTTCACAGTCACACATTTCGGCTGGAGTCTAGGGAAAAAACATTCTATTTAATAATTTCATGCAATTGAATGACTTATTAAACACAGATTCAACAGCAGATGGAGCGTGTTGCTCAGGCTGTACCAGTGTGACCGGAGCGAAGCGCTGGAGCCGCCCGACAGCCTCCTCCAGATCTACTGTAGTGACGCCACACAGCTGCTCACACACGGCATGAACGCTCTCCACAACCTCCGTCACTCCACCGCCACACTGACATATCAAACACAAACCCTGTCAGTCAGCCATTACATCTTGTGGAGTTTACTGACAGCATGCACCAACTAATGAAGCCGTGCAATGACATGCAGATCATTCAGAATGAACTCTACAATACATGCAACAGGTTCACATGTATATAGGAATTTCAGTCATGCATGCGGAATTCTTTCTGTCCAGTGAAACACAAACCCGGCTTCTCAACAGCTTGTTTACTTCCTGGCTGTAGCGGCTCAGTTTCTCCTGCAGACATGACCTAAGACAACAAATGAGATTCAGTGTGTTGGCACTTGACTACACAATGAAATATAAAGGCATAGCGCTGGCAAAATTCTATTTGAAATGGAATGCATTTCTGTACATTTTCTACATCCACATGTGCAACATTCTGAGCAAAACGAAAGTTCAAATTAAAAATGTAACTTGAATTTGTCAGTTCAAATGCGTTTAAATGCATTAATGTGCAAAATTTCAATTAAAATGGATATTTTTCCTTTACAAATGCGGTTAGGGCAATAATGATTTTTTTTTCCTCAAATGCATTTACATTCACAATTAAGACACCTGAAATTGTGTGTTAATTAATATATTGTGATGAACGTAAAAGTCAGCATGGGTTAGAAATGCAGTGAGCTGACTACATTAAATCCCCACATCATAGCTGATACACAGACAATTTTCATTTTGCAAATTATAACATCCAAAGTATACTTCAAGTAAAAAATAAAATGCACCACACGTGTATGGGGAATGTACATTCAAATTTAAGAATGCTGTACACTGACATATTACACTTCAAATGGAATTTTGTCAGCCTTATGCTTCCATAGTAGAACAGAAAGCAAACCTTATAGTGTTGAATGCACAAGCAGAAGCGAGGACTTCATTAAAATGAAACACCTGTCGGTCATCTTCCTCCTACAGAAACATACGATTGATGACAAAATGACCTTCTTCAAATGAGAAACTGTATCTTGGCATCTGAGCCGCAGTAATTAAATGCCATACATTTCGTGTCAGTGTTTTGTCAACAGAGTCCTTGAGCACCATCCTCACTGGAACATCCGAAGCAAACTTCTGATACACCTGGATCCGTTCATACAACCCCAAGATTTCATCACTGGACGAAGCAAAACAACGACATCAATATCTAAATGTACTTAAGCAACAGCAGAGAGTATGTGCATTACTGTTCAGCAACAACAAGAACATCTGATCCAACCTACATGTAAAATATATGACAGGTGAAATTACCTTCTGAGATACTCCTCTGAGTCGCAGAGCTTCATCAGGTATTGTCCACTGACAGCGGCAGAATGATCTAGAGTCACCAAAACTGCCTCCATCAGCTCCTGGGCTGTGCTGTTTACTAAGAAAATAATACAAAAGTGCCAAAGTGTCCTAAAAGCTTGAACCTGGTGTAAAATTGAGTATATAATTGGCAATATTTACATCTGCTTCTGTACGGTAGTTCCACGGGCAGCCACGGCACAGACACATTGAAGAGAAGTTCAGCGGGCCCCAGGAGAGACTCGTGCACAGGGGCCATGCGGGCCCACACCACACTCGAGTTACACTCATTGTGATTGAGCACATATTCTGATAGTAGTCTGTCAGGAGACAGCATTTAAACAGGAATGAGGACACCAGTTGTATAAAAGTAAATGCATGCAGCTGTACATGGCTACTTTCAATGCTTACTACTCAACCATTTACCATTTGTGACCCGGGACCACAAAACCAGTCTTAAGTAGCACAGGTATATTTGTAGCAATAGCCAACAATACATTGTATGGGTCAAAATTATACATTTTTCTTTTATGTCAAAAATCATTAGGATATTAAGATCATGTTCCATGAAGATATTTTGTAAATTTCCTACCGTTAATATATCAAAACTTAATTTTTGATTAGTAATATGCATTGCTAAGAACTTCATTTGAACAACTTTAAAGCTGATTTTCTCAATATTTAGATTTTTTTGCACCCTCAGATTCCAGATTTTCAAATAGTTGTATCTCAGCCAAATATTGTCCTATCCTAACAAACCATACAGCAATGGAAAGATTATTTATTCAGCTTTCAGATGCTGTAGAAATCTCAATTTCGAAAAATTGACACTTAAGACTGGTTTTGTGGTCCAGGGTCACATTTAAGTCTGCAAGTGAATTCAGTAAACATGGATGAAATTCAACAGCCATAAGGCAGTTAAAAAAAGTTAAAATTATTGCAAAAAAATTGATGCATCTTACTGCGACGCTGACGTGCAGAGCGATGCAGTTCTACTGTTACTGCCTTGTGCTGAATCAATTAAATTAATGCTCCAAACGTCCTGCAAAAATACAGACACCAACGATGTCAAATTCATAATCTAGGAAAAGGGTCACCTCACCAGACTGGGTCCTGGAGGGCAGAGTTTAGCTCAAATCAAACACACCTGAACCAGCTAGTCAAGGTCTTACTAGGTTTACTCCAGGCAGGTTAGAGCTAAACTCTGCAGGACAGTGGCCCTCAAGGACCGAGTCTGGTGACCCCTGATCTAGAAGGTAAGATACAGAGTGATCAACAGAGCACCATCCACAGGCTAAATTACACAAGGACAAAACAATATTGCCAAAAGAGCATCTGTGTTCAGTGATTAATAGGCGGTTGATCATAATTATATATGGACTGTAATTCTATAGCTTAATCTAGTGCTATGACCCAGAAATTTATGGGGAGGAGCAGCTCCTGTGTTTTATTTAGATTTTTTTTCCCTTGTATATTTCATTCAAATCCTCTAAATTTCAAGCTTTAAAATGACTTCACACACAGGCATAGACTATAATAATGATTGCTCAGTGCCTTGGTTTCAGCATCACCGTACCGTGGTCTGTAATGTAATGGGTTGTTGTCTCAGCTCTGGACTGCTCATGTTTAGTGGAGCTGATCCAGCAGGTGCTCCAGCTGATTCCTCATTCTTCATCTCCACATTCACCTGCTCTAGATTCCTCTGATCTTCTGCTGAACCAGAAAGGGATGTGTATAAATCCAAATAATCCTGCTCTGAGAAGACATCCCATCCCTGAAGCTCATGATCCTCAGGTCTTCCAGCGGGATCTTGACATGGATCCATCGGGTCTCAGAGACAGTCCGCATTTATTAAAGCACACAATAAGTTGGATGCATATGATGAGCTGTATCTCGTGAAATGATTGAGTCCGGTTTTATGTCATCGCTGACAGGCCGGTGATAAATATTTATTCCATTTGATCTTCTGTTAAAAGAGAAAAATGTTGGAATAAAGGTTTGAGCAGGTTTTACTTTCACTCTCTTACCGCACCGGATCTTGAATCGTCTCGCGTGAGATTAATCTGATTCGGAATAAAAGACTCCTTTGGACTATTTTACATCAAACTACTTTTAAGATTGAATCCAGCAGGTAACTCTCAGGTATTTTCAGCGCGAAACCCTCACGGACTGCTCCTCCTCCCACCCACCTGTGATCGCTAGTATGGAACGCCAAAAGTGTCATAATTCTCCGTTTCGTCGAAACGTTTCCTCTGAAGAATGGCGCCTTTTGCAGTCTGTAGTAAATCACAATGAACAACTTTGCAGACTACTTACATGTTGAATTTCAAAAATTTCCAAGATTCAATGTAGAGAACAGCTGATAGACCACAAGTGTAAAAGTCAATTACTCAACCTTTACAGTTGCTTTATAAACACAAACATTAACCTTTTCAAATGTAGTTATTTGGGTTTGTTGTTGGCAATGAAATTATTTTATTTAGGCCATTTCTGTGTTATGTTTCCAACTTAAGTGAGTGGCATCTTGTAATAATGAATATTAAACTTACCCTAGAGAACCTTAAGACCTTGTTTGCTGGTTCAGGTCTTTTTAATTATGGCTGGAATTAAACATTGGGATTGGACACCCCTGCAGTAGACAGTCAATAAAGTCATCATATACATGCATGAATGCAGTTAGAAACACTACAGTTTATTACCAAATGCCCAAGTATACATACTGTCAATTTAATGTACTTCTATTAATCCAGCCACAGTCTGCCCACAATAAATGCACCCAAGTATTTGAAATTGAAATTAAATTTAGTAATATGCAACTGTGTGATTTAATCACTAAATCAAGGAAGCAAACCTCAGATCCTGCACTGTAAAAAATGTACTGTAAAATTTACAAGATTTTACTGGCAAAAAAAGCTGACAATAAAATCCTGTAAAAATTATGTTAATTGCTGTAAAATGGATTACAGTATAATACTGCAAAGCAAATTACAGTTAATTGCTGTATGTGAAATACAGTAATTTGTAGTATTTTTTTTTACAGTAACATTGAATTAAACTTATACCTTAAACTTAAAACAGCAATAATTTGTAATTTCACTAAAATACAGTATTTACTTGGCAACTAAAGTTGCCAATAAAATCCTGTAAATACTCCAAAATCCAAGATGATGCTGTAATAATTTAACAATGAAAATGCTGTAAAGAATAATTTTAACAGTAAACTGTAAACTGTAAAATACTGATTTAAATGCATTATCATGAGCACTATCTTAATACATTTACAAATGAATAAAAAAAAACAAGTCAAAGATGTTGCAAATAAGTATTTATTAAAACTGGCAGAAAGACATTGCAAGGCTTTTACTGGTAAAATAAAAATTTCAGTGTTTCAAAAGTTAAAATTTTATCATAAAAATAACATAGCATCACAAAATAACTACAAATACCTGTTAAAAAAATAAGCCATATTCTGAGTAGAACATTAAAGGGTTAGTTCACCCAAAAATGAAAATTAGCCTGTGTTTTACTCACCCTCAAAGCATCCTAGGTGTAGGAAAGGTCTTCTTTCAGACGAATCCAATCAGAGATATAGGGTAAACGTACCTATTAAGCTCACCAAAATCTACATTGAGACATTTTTTATTTTAAATGACAAACGCATTTCAATTAAGATATACATCATTAAATACAAAAAGTCTGGCTGTGCTTAATGGGTGCATTTTTGTGTTCTTTAAGCACACCCCTGTTCCCATTAAGCTCGCATCATGTTTTATTAAAAATTCTTGTTTATTTTAAACAACCTTTTTAAAGAATAATTGATAAAAATGTTTTATTTGAAGTTATGAAGTCAATCACAAAAAAACAGAACACTAAAATCAAGCAACAAGGCATTCAATTTGATCAGTTATAATGAAGTGTCATTTAAGCAACATCTAGACTAGTCCACATTCAGCTAAGTAGCACATTCAAAAAACAAACTACTTACAAAGTCGGTAAGCACATGAAGCCTAGTGTTTTAAAAATCTGTTCACATTTTAAAAGTGGTGTAGTGTATTCCAGCCTTTAGTTGCTTTTTTTCTGGACAGATACGACAGGTTTCTGTTGGCTCCTTCTTTGAATGGACGACATGCCTCTTTCATCTTGGGGCATAAACTATAGTTATGTCTTGATTTTGTCATCTTAAAGCTGTTAAAATAAGTTAATAATCCTTTTATAAAGATTAATTTAAAGTGACAACCATCAGTTAATATTTAAAGTCTGTTTATGAAGTATTTACATAGATGTTCAATGTGGAAGAGCTTAAAGAGAGCACACTGAGCTTAATTGGAGCAGCAACAATTTTTAATATATTTTCATGTAATATTTATTAAAATGACAAGATTTTGCTAAATAAATAGTCTAGGTCATGTATTAAGTTCATACATATGGATGTAAAAGCACAAGTCAGTAATGCCTGTGAAGTAATAATTTATCTTACAAAAACGCATGGATTCACTACAGGAGGGCTTTATTCACCCCACGGAGCCGTGTGAGGGATGTTTTATTACGGACGTGTGCACTTTATTTCACGTCTTCTGAACTGTTGACAAAAAACACCCGCTTACCCCCATTGTAATGCTTGGAAGAGCCAGGACAATGTTTAATATAACTCCGATTGGATTCGTCTGAAAGAAGAAAGTCACATACACCTAGGATTCTGTGAGGGTGAGTAAAACACAGGCTAATTTTCATTTTTGGGTGAACTAACCCTTTAACTTTCCATAAAAATGAAGGTCAATCAACAGAATTTGTATAATTTTGGTCAAATATATATATATTTTAAAAGATAAGGATTAAAATAAAATGCTGGAATCAACATTATCCCACAAATTCTGTTGTTTGAGCTTATGTTCTATTAAATTAAGAATGTCTTTCCTGCAAAAGACAGTTTAATAAATACATACTTAAAGTCCATCAACTTTCTGAGATGAGCACAGACATGAGGGTTGTCCCTCTTCTCTGAGACCTTTCCATTTGTTTTGTCTCTATGTATTCGTCTTGTATCCAGTGAGTGCTGTGATTCCAGCAATACATCTGCACATAAAAACAAGCAGAAGCTTTAGAATAAAGTTCAGTATTGAATGAAACTAGCTCAATAAAATAAATGTACAAATGCCACTTATACAATACAATCAGCATTTACCAGTACTTAAACTAAATGAGTAACCTTTTTCACAAATGAAATTACTCAAGTAAAACATGTTACCTTTGAAAAAATTAAAGTGTGCAAAACATGCCTGCTCCCGGGATGCTAGACTGAAGTTGTAATAAAACTGCAAATCCAGCCACAAAGTTGAGGGATGAATTCACAACCATGTGACCCTCGAATAGGCCTAGACAAAAGCCACTGGGTTCACCTGAAATGAATAAAAATAAGCAATAATGTAATCTACAATACAGTATTTCAATATGAAATGTAATCTAAAATAAAAGTTTATCAAATGATTACCTAATATATTCAGCTTCAGAGAGTCTTGAAGCATCAAACATTTCTCCACATCAGCTGCTATTCTTTGCACCTACAAGAAATAAAGAAAATTATCTTGTGATTTTTTTAAAAATGCATTTAGGCCTACATTAAATGAGACCAAAATGAACACCCAAAAAGGCATATATTTTAAAATAAACAAACTATTACATTTGATCAATAAATTAAATTATAATAATACATTGTAGAGCTGTACCACCAATCAAATTAAATCATTTACAATGCAAAATTACAACTGTGTTTTAATGTTCTAATGTTTTACATTAATTTTTGAAAATACAAATAAGAAATGTTGGAAAAATGCAATAATACTTTTTAAACGTGAAACTAAACCGCCAGTAGATGGCAGCAAATAACTTAATGAGAGTGTCAATTAAGTCATTCATTGTACTGATCCGTTCAGAATGCTAAATCATTCAGTAAACACCGCTGAGTTTTGCTTTGAGGATGCGCAAAATAGTTTTGCTTTGATCTTTGTTTGGAACTATTTTCGTTGGTGAAATAGAACAACAGTCAATATTGTGTCTAAAAAGTAAGTACCTTAATGTTAACTAATTGTTCATTGAATTATGTAACATTTGCAATCGTGATAATCGACAAAACAGATCATTTGTTATGCTACTTAACGATATCATGTTAAAAATAAACTCAACAGTTTGAACATTTACCTCATGTTTCTTCAGTGAGTTTGTGCCGTTAAGCTTATTTGTTTTGATGTTGATTGTAATATAATCAGAATCAGTCTCGCGTTTTGATGCTTTCCTAGAGGGTTGCGTGTTCAAATCATGTCAGGGTCAAGCGATCTCTTCTTGACATAAAACGTGTGATGTCTAATATGAAAAACATTCCTTCTGTTGCGTAACGTGATGGATTTGGATCTTGACCTATGGGCTTTTTTTGAATCTGGCATTACGAAGTCAGAAGAAAATGTAGAAATGTGTTTGCCAAATTTAAAACCAAACTCCTTCGAGCCGGAATCGAACCAGCGACCTAAGGATAGCCAACACTTCATGCAACATTTTTCATAATAGACATCACACGTTTGATGTCAAGAACAGATGGCCTGACCCCGACGTGATTTGAACACGCAACCTTCTGATCTGGAGTCAGACGCGCTACCGTTGCGCCACGAGGTCCCAGAAAGCAAGGTGGTGCTTCCTGCTTAGGGCCCTTGATGCATTCAGCACAAAAAACAGCCCGATTTCCCACCATAAGCTCAAGAGGTAAGGCTTTCTCAATTTCTTGGTGTGTTGTTGTGGCTTGAGATTTTTCCATACATGATAGCTCAGCTGGTAGAGCGGAGTACTGTAGATGAAGGCTTGGTTTCATAGACGGGGTTTAGCCTAAGCCAGGATTAGGCCATAGTTCAATTAGGACATTTAAGTAATTTTTATAAACATGCCTTAGAAAGAAACATTACTGGTGTGCATCTTAAGACAAAACAAAGGCACTGATATGTTTTAAGATCAGTCAGTGTAAATTTCTTTCAGTTGAAACAGCTCAGATTTACATTTTAGTCTAGGACAAGACTTAAGCCTTGTCTGTGAAACTGGGGGAAAGTTTTGGCTAGCCTTAGGTCGCTGGTTCGATTCCGGCTCGAAGGAGTTTGGTTTTAAATTTGGCTCGAACTTTTACACATTTTCTTCTGACTTTGTATTGCCAGATAAAAAAAAAGGCCATAGGTCAAGATCCAACTCTATCCCATTACGCAACAGAAGGAACGTTTTTCATATTAGACATCACACGTTTGATGTCAAGAAGAGATGGCCTGACCCCGACGTGATTTGAACACGCAACCTTCTGATCTGGAGTCAGACGCGCTACCGTTGCGCCACGAGGTCGCAGAGAAAGAGATGGTGCTTCTTGTGTAGGGCCCGTGATGCATTCACCATAAAAAGCAGCCCGATTTCTCTCAATGATCTCAAGAGGTAAGGCTTTCTGAATTTCTTGGTGTGTTGTTGTGGCTTGAGAAAAAGCAGCCCGATTTCCCTCAATGATCTCAAGAGGTAAGGCTTTCTGAGGCCGTTTCTAAAACGGAAGGCTGCATCCTCCAGAGGTCACATTTGTAGGCTGCATACGTCATAAAGAATATCTTATTTTAGAATATTAACAGTTATAAATGTGACCATTATTCTTAGTTAAGTGTAAATTGTTGTAATATGCTTTAGACTCGCAAATGTAATGCTCAGTTAACCGAAATAAACCAGGCTTGATGACGTATGCAGCCTACAAATGCGACCTCCGGAGGATACAGCCTTGCCTTTGAGAAATGGCTTGAATTTCTTGGTGCGTTGTTGTGTCTTTAGAAAAAGCAGCCTGATTTCCCTCAATGATCTCAAGAGGTAAAGCTTTCTGAATTTCTTGGTGTGTTGTTGTGGCTTGCAGTTTTCCCATCTATGATAGCTCAGTCAGTGCAAGTTTCTTTCAGTTGAAACCTCAAATCAAATCACGTCAGGCGATCTCTGCTTGACATCAAACGTGTGATGTCTAATATGAAAAACGTTCCTTCTGTTGCATAACGGGATAGATTTGGATCTTGACCTGTGTGCTTTTTTTTTATCTGGCAGTACGAAGTCAGGAGAAAATGTGGAAACGTGTGCCAAATTTAAAAACAAACTCCTTTGAGCCAGAATCGAACCAGCGACCTAAGGATAGCCAACACTTCCCCCCGGTTTCACAGACAAGGTTTAAGCCTACTCCTAGACTAAAATGTAAAGCTGAGCTGAAACTTGCACTGACTGATCTTAAAACATGTCAGTGCCTTTGTTTTGTCTTAAGATGCACACCAGTAATGTTTTTTTCTAAGGCATGTTTATAAAAATTACTTAAATGTCCTAATTGAACTATGGCCTAATCCTGGCTTAGGCTAAACCCTGTCTATGAAACCGAGCCTTCATCTACAGTACTCCGCTCTACCAGCTGAGCTATTATGTATGGGAAAATCCCAAGCCACAACAACTCACCAAGGAATTCAGAAAGCCTTACCTCTTGAGATCATTGAGGGAAATCGGGCTGTTTTTTGTGGTGAACGCATCAAGGGCCCTACACAAGAAGCACCATCTTGTTTTCTGCAACCTCGTGGTGCAATGGTAGCGCGTCTGACTCCAGATCAGAAGGTTGCGTGTTCAAATCATGTCGGGGTCAGGCCATCTCTTCTTGACATCAAAAGTATGAAGTGTGTTCTTTTTTTTTTGTCATGTATTATGATTAATTTGCATCTTGATGCTTGGATTTTTTTAAAAAAAAAAATTTAACTGACAGTATGAACACTGATTAAATATTTGTTCAGAGACTTCACAGCCATTCCACACTTGATCTGCATGAAATGCATGTAATGTCTACTGGGACAGCACAGCATGCTTTCCAGACCAAATAAATAAAATGAAACTATTTGAAATCTGTGGTCAACTCTTGTGAGAAAAGAAGTGTCCTTAAATGTACTGAATGCTTGTAGTGTGCTTCAAATCGAAAATGTAATTTTTATTTCATGCTGACATTAAGTCCGATTTAAGTGAGTCAAAAAGCACTTTGATATTTATCTAATTGTATTTCATATAAATTTATGGTGAGCCGATTAGTCACCAGAAGAGACGGACCGCAGCACATAAGTGTTGTAATACTTGTTCGTAGATCTGTTGTTTAAATTATTTACTCGCTGCTAGGAAGGAATACTTTGTTTCCTACCTATTTCTATTCTGTTTTTTCGTTGAGGTTTATATTTTTGATTGCACTTTCTGGTAATTACAATAATTGCCCCTCAGCTAAGAAGGAACCTGTGTCATTTGCATTGCTCCTTTCGTGCACTTAAGTGCGAAGTGTTAGTTTCGTCTATAGGCTATTGGCTGTGCTAATTAGAAGGCGGCCACAGCTGTTTTCACTCTAGTCTCTTAGACTGTGTACTCTTAGACAGTGAAGCTGGACGGGCTGTTGTCCTCGTTCGTGGAGGATGGCACTCCACTCTCAGTCTTTGGCAACTTCAACATTCATCTAGACAAGCCTTATGCTACAGACTTCCATTCACTCCTTGCTTCATTTGATCTCAAACGCCTTACCACTACAAGCACGCACAAATCAGGCAACCAACTTGATTTAATTTACACACGCAGTTGTACTGCAGACAACATTTTGGTAGAACCGCTACAGCTATCCGTGTGCCACCAACCCCTTTACCGGTTACTTTTAGACGAAACCTACGCTCCCTTTCTCCCTCCCATCTTTCCTCTGTAGTATCCTCCTCTCTTCCCTCACCTACCCATTTCTCATCTCTGGATGTGAATATAGCTACTGACACTTTATGCTCTACTTTAAACTCGTCTTGATGACATTTGTCCTCTCTCCTCCAGGCCAGCATGGGCTGCTCCTTCTAACCCCTGGTTATCCGATGTTCTTCGTGAGCATCAGACCAAACTCAGAGCGGCAGAGAGAAAATGGCACAAATCAAAAGATCCGTCAGATCTGAGTAGGTATCAGTCTTTGCTTTCATCTTTCTATGCCGAAGTCCACACTGCCAAATCCTCAAATTTCCACAACAAGATCAACTGCGCTCCAGATATGTGTAATCTCTTCAGAACATTTCATTCTCTCCTCTGTCCCCCTCCACCACCTCCCACCACTTCTATAACAGCTGATGACTTCACCACTTTCTTCACAGACAAAACTAGAACAATCAGTAGTCAGTTCTTACCTCCACACACACAGGACCTCCAACCAACCACATCCACTGCTAAAACTCCCATTTTCTCCTTCTGTCCCCTCATTGAGGTGGAAGTATCCAAACTTCTCCTCTCCAGCCATCCAACAATATGTCCTCTTGACCCAGTCCCCTCACACCTTCTCCAAGCAATCTCTCCCACACTCTTACCAGCACTCACACACATCATCAACACATCCATCCTCACGGGCATTTTCCCCACTGCATTCAAGCAGGCTCGGGTAATCCCACTACTCAAAAAACCTACATTAAATACTTCTCTTATAGACAACTACAGACCTGTCTCTCTCCTCCCATTCATAGCGAAAACACGTGAACGAGTTGTTTTCAACCAGGTATCATTGTTTTTTTTCACAGAACAACAAACTGGACGCTAACCAGTCAGGTTTCAGGAGTGGCCATTCAACTGAGACTGCACTACTCTCAGTCACCGAAGCCTTACGGATTGCAAAAGCTGATTCCAAATCATCAGTCCTCATTCTGCTGGATCTATCTGCTGCTTTTGACACCATCAATCATCAGATCCTCCTGTCCACCCTCTCATCACTGGGCATCACTGGGATTCCACTTCGCTGGTTTGAATCCTATCTCACTGGTAGGTCGTTCAGGGTGGCCTGGGGAGGGGTAGTCTCGTGTAGCCAGACCTTCAGACTGACGGCTGAAGGTCTGGAATAGATGTCCGCTTTCATTGGCCAAGGCCCGCCCATGAGGCCGTTTGA
>JAFVLL020012051.1:0-33985 GCA_021397915.2 Tor tambroides | reverse complement strand
TATAAAATAAGAAATCAAAATTAAATGCATATTCAGCAGTAAAATGAATTAATATTACCAACAATAAATAATATATTGTATTGTACAGATGTGCTATGAACGAATTATTCAAGGCAATGTGGATAGCTGTATGATATATTAAATCAATAACTTATGTATAATACATAAGTGTATAGTTGGGTATTGCACAAGTTTTATTGCAGTGGGAGGAACATTTAACTGTTTGTGAGGTAGATGGCCTGAGGGAAGAAACTGTTCCTGTGCCTGGCCGTTCTGGTGCTCAGAGCTCTGTAGCGTCGGCCAGACGGCAACAGTTCAAAGAGGGAGTGTGCTGGATGTGAGGGGTCCAGAGTGATTTTACCAGTCCTTTTGCTCACTCTGGATAAGTACAGTTCTTAGAGAGTGGGGAGGGTTATACCAATGATTCGCTCAGCAGTCCGGACTACCCTCTGTAGTCTTCTGAGGTCAGATTTGGTAGCTGAGCTGAACCAGACAGTTATTGAAGTGCAGAGGACGGATTCAATGATGGCGGAGTAGAACTGTTTCAGCAGCTCCTGTGGAAGGATGAGCTTCCTCAGCTGGCGAAGGATCCTCTGCTGGGCCTTTTTTTGGAGTCAATGTGAATTTCCCACTTCAGGTCCTGAGAGATGAATAAAAAGACATCTCTTGCTTCATCCGATTCTCCCCCCAAGTAGTCTTTGATGGCATTCTGTTGATTTTTACTGTCCATCTGGAGAAAGGCAGGTCCCTCACCTCCCCACAGAATAACTCACGGTGACTCTGTATCCAGCACTATGCTACCTTACAAATTTCCACTTTATGTCTTCTTGGCACTCCTGTTATAAAATAGAGAATACGTGTGTGTTGAGGGCATATGTGTCCACTAAATAGTATTTACCTCATCATTCTACATACAAGAATATTTATGATTTTAAACCACAAAAATCAAGCAATCAATATCTAGAGAAATGCTCCCACCATACCTCCATGCACCACTGCATGGCTTATGTGGTCCTCCAAGTGAACTGTTACGAGTAATTTTCTTTACTGTTGAAACTGCAGCAGAACTGCTCTGCATCAGACTAGGGCCAAAAATGCATAGAATGCTGTAAAACACGACAAACAAACATTGACAATCATTATGTGATCTTTCCATTAATATAGAATGATAGAAAGATAATGTCTCAAACAGAGTTATCTAGCAAGACATAGTAACCAAGTTACTGTGCAAGGGTACTGTGATCAGTGTATATCATTAAAAATATCATATGTATGTGAGTGAGTGTTTTGTGTGTGGGGGGAGGTAAGTACATATGTGTGAGAGAGATGAAGTGTGTGTGTATGAGTCGGTGAGATGAGCGTTATAAAAAAAATTGCACATTCAGTCAGCATTCATTTTATGTTGTAAGAATCACTGCACTAATAAATATATAGTTCACTCATTCTTACAACATAAACTGAATGCTGCCTGAATGTGCAATTTTTATAACCCTTTTTTCTATAATACATAACACTCATCTACTCATATATACACTTCATTCCTCTCACACATGTACTTACCTCCCCTCATAAACACATTTTTAATGATATACACTGATCACAGAACCCTTGCACAGTATCTTTCTTTGAGCAACTGCATTATTTCACTCTTGCTGGATAACACACACACACGCGCACACGCACATACATACATTTATATGTTGCTGCTAGCTAAAAGTAATAAAGTGCCTGTGCGCCTGCAAAACATAAGCATGCCGAACTGTTGTTTATACACATGCACACAAACGACGCACACATTCTCAGAGTTGTCAACGTTTTAAATCTTCGTAAAGACCAAAGATGTTTTACTTACCAACACAGCAAACTTCTTCTTTTTAGCGGTTGGCAAACAATTTGACTTATCTTCTTATCGATGCTTCTTCCTGTTTCTAAATAATAAGAATGTGACGTATTCGGAGACGCAGTGGATTACGTTTGCTTTTGTAGGGAATGCCCCCCCCCCCATTAGCTCATTAGCATTTAAAGTGGCATGCGATGAAACAGCTTGCTGTAGACAGAGCTGTTTTTGATAGGGTAAAAACGGTGTTGTTTTACACTACCACTGAGAAATTTTAACTTACAGACTTTTCATTAAGACCCTAAAGAATCATATCAACTTGTGGAAAATGGGCATCCGATGACCCCTTTAAAGAACCTTTGACTGAATGTTTTTTTGTGGAACCAAAAGTGGTTCTTCTACTATGGCATTGCTGTGAAGAACCTTTTAAGCACCTTTATTTTTTAGATTGTAACAATTCGTCAAAAAATTCCTCAGAACACCCTATCAACCACCTTTCAGTTCTGGACATCCACCCAAAACACCCTAACCACACAGCAACTAATTAAAACCCAACAGAACACCATAGCGATGGCAGCAGTGTACCACCCACAACATTCTTATGATGGCTAGATTTTTTTCAGAATTTTTTCCCATTAATTAGTAATGTTTTGCAAGTATTTATGTTAAGAATAAAGCATCAAACATGTTGATTTTTGAACCTCTGACACTATATGCTTGAAGATTGAAAGCAGATGCAGCAATTATCTCCAACTAGACAACTGTTGATCTAGCCTATATGATAAGGGGTTATGTTACTGTTAACATGCTGAGGAGGCAGAAGGCCGATTTTTCCACCAGGGACTTTGGGAACACAAGGCTTTTATGTTTGTAGCGAACTGACACTTTGCTTGACTGACACTTCATTAATCATGTTTGCAGTAGTAATAGTAATGATGTTGTTTGGGAGCTCGACAATGCACATAGAAAGACAAGTAGGAGAAAAGCAACTAAATGTGTTTTCCCCTCAGTTTAGGGCATTTCAGAGGAAAGAGATATGTCCAATGTGTCAAGCGCCCTTGTTATCCATCAACCCCCTCCTGCAACTGCTAGTTCAACAGTTTGTTTTTTTTATTAATATTTCAGAAACAATACAGAATTGTGCACAAAATGTATGCTGAATGTGCTTCTACTGAATGGCACCCGGTGAGATAGTGGTTAATTTTCAAATCTCTGTCCTCAGCAGAATCTAGCTGGATATCCCAGGTGGGCAGCTCAGAGCTTCATCAGCATTTGTACAACCCTGTCACATTAGAGAGTCACAGCTGGAAGGCATGAAGTTCTTCAGCGGATCCTGTCCATAATACAGTCTCCTGTTGAGGCAATCCAGCTTAACCAGCAATGTCACCAGTGCTACTTAAAGCCTTAAAACAGCTGGAGACATTGTAGTCAATGAGCACCGATATGACATGTAAAGTTACACTAGGTACACCAGTAAGAAAGTTTGAACCATTGCTGTTAAAATGTGAGTATCAGATATGATACATCAGGTTTTAAGGAATGTTTATTATTGTATATCTCTCAATCATAATTCTATTTAATTGCATTACAATGATGATTGAGAGATGTACAAATAATAAAAAAGCCTGATATGCATCATATTTGATACTCACATTTGAACATGATTTTTTGATACGTTTTTTCCCCCCATGATTATTTCATATGTCTGGTTTTACAGGTTTAATGCAAAAAAAAAAAAAAAAAGGCAATCTGATCAAATATCAAAATGAAGATGATAAAGATGAAATTTGCATACTGTGGAAGAAGTAAAAGTATGAGGCATGCTGTTCTAAACATAACACAGATTTCATGGAAACACTTCATGTTTCTCCAGCTACAGTGATATATGATATAGACCTTCTTCTGCCAGCCTCACTCAGTGGTTGTGTACACAGTATACATTTATGCATTTGGTTGATGTTTTTTTTAAACCTTTCATCAGTTCATACATTTCCTGAGAGTCAAACCCTTGACCTATGAATGCATCTAATTTAGCAAACATAGAAGGTATTCTAGTATCCACACAGAAAATTAGCATACAATACGCATATACATACTGCAGAAATAGAAGCAGTGTGCTATAATGCTATTACAAACTGCCTTGGTTATTTCCTGTCCTTCAACAACACACCTGTGTCTTGTCTTTAATTAGTCAGTGTGTAAACACTCCTGTGTTGTTCCAAATGTCATGTAACATTGCCCACAATTTCTTGCAGATGTAAGATAAGGAGCTTGTGACAATTCTCTTTGGACTCTAAGCAACGCATGTTCACTTAATTCCGTTCAATTGAATACCATGTTAATGCATACAAAGTAATCATTTCCAATAAATAAAAGCACGTATTTTGAGTGTATTTGGGTCTAATATTTTCTGCACTTGTATTATTTAATATCAGGGTGTTTTAGCCACTTGTTACTGGCTTTCAAGCATGGTTGATGTGAATTTCACCATGTTCTCTAAAGTGCAAAACACAGTATGCAACACATACATAAACACAGATGAGCCTTTGGCTGGCATCTGCATAGCTTTGTTGCACATGCCAATTATGCCTTTTGTCAGTGTTATGGCACAGCAGCTGCAAGTGCTTTTAAATGAATCACAAGAGAGCCAATGGCACACTGGTGCCAGGAGTGTATGTGATTGCTCAGCCATGCATCACCTCTCCATTCAATCTCGTATGTTTCAATCAGTGTTTTTTTTTTTTCACCTTAAGATAAGTGTTTTTTTTTTCTTTTCTGGATGGGCAATTTAGTCTATTGTTTTTTTGTTTTTTTTCTCTTTTCCTAAAGCAGGAGTGACATGCCATAACCTCTTTTTAAATTTCAGGAATTGCTTGTGGACAACAGAGGTACTTTATTTGAAACAGTGTGTGTGTGTCTATAAAGAATATGAAGGTAATTTCTTGGTAACCACCCGCCCCCCCACACACACACTCACTATATAGCTACTTTACATTATTCTTCATTCTTCATTTCTGTGATTGAGTTGGAATGACTGAGGAACTTGAATTATATGTTTGTGATTTCTTAAAAAGAACCAGCTCATTTACCTTAAAGCCATTAACAGTGCACTGACTGGTTGTGAGTGGCATTCAGCTGGTCATGTGATCTCAACTGGTTGGGCACTGGGTGGACTAACAGGTGTTCACATGTTTTTGATTCACTACAAAGAATTGGGTTATAAGAGTCTTTTGCTGGGCAGTCTGACTTCACTGGTTGCACTACATCATATGTTTTTCATTCACTACAAGGAACCGGCTCATAAAGGTGTTTTTCTCTCAGACTTCACTGAGTCTGTTTCGTGCTGATTATTAATTTGAGCATTTTTGATTGAATTTTGTACTTTGATATGTGAGCATTTCTTTTCAATGGGCACATTTTTTTTTTTCATTTTATCAGTCATTTTAGTATTAATGAGATTTTTTTTTTCCTTCCCCAAACCAAAATGTCCCTAATTGCCAAACCAAAATGCACTAATATGGCCTCGTCTCTCAGCTGAAAGAATTTTTTTTTTTTTGATGTCATAACCTGAGGTTACCAAATTTGTCAGTATTTGAGAATTTTAATAAGAAAAATTCTCAGAATACTCAAGGCCACATTGAATTAACTACTAGCTGTGAACTGCTCGCAAGTCCAAGTCATATCTAACTTGTTGTCTAAACGAAATGTCATCACAATCTCACACAAAAACAAAAATCCACACAAGCATACATTGTAGCATTTATTTATTTTATTTTTTCTGGGTCCTCTTGCAGGATGACTGTGTTATGTGGCCTTGAACGAACTTTATTTTATTCAGTAAGAATTTGACTCTGATATTCAAATGTCATACGAATGGTCTTATCAATACGAGTCAAATGTCAGCAGCTCAACAAGTGCAGTAAACAAAATTATGCATTCTAAAGTGTGCTGCAGATAGCTTTTACAAGCATTACAAAGACACGCTTTGTGTCCATTCGTAGCATGTGCAATTTTGAATTGAATGGATGTGAAGGTATTCAAGATGAGATGGGTACAAAATGTGAAGGTTTTGAAAATTCCAGAAGATTCATATAAACGGAGGAAATATACAACAAATGAATTCATTCTTTGGAGCTTCTTCTGAAAGCCTGTACTGGTTGTGTGTGCTCTCGCAGAATCTGTAGAACAGTAGGAGGTGAATGTGACCTTCCTGTAAATGTCTGGAGTTTTAATGAGCCATGTGATTAAAAAAAACAAGAGAAGCCATTAACACATGCTTCTTTCTTGAGCTTTGAGTGTTTTTCCCTTTTTCAGAGCCATTACTTCCCTAGCATGTGGGTCCTCTAAAGTCACAAGTTGCGTCCCAAATGACGCACTATACACTTTGCACTTATGCACTATATGTATACTTATCCGTGTAGTGTTTGAATTATATAAAGTTATTTTGTCTTTCATCATCTCTGATAGCCCCTCTTCCTCCGCTATGTAATTATAGCTGTGACAGTTGAGTGCAGGGGGATAGTTCACCCAAAATTAAATTGTGTTATCATTTACTCACCCTCATGTTGTTCAAAACCTATG
Source organism: Tor tambroides (assembly GCA_021397915.2). Classification (NCBI taxonomy): domain Eukaryota; kingdom Metazoa; phylum Chordata; class Actinopteri; order Cypriniformes; family Cyprinidae; genus Tor; species Tor tambroides. The sequence goes on along the minus strand of JAFVLL020012051.1, from coordinate 27,567 downwards.
AGTTTCTTCCTTCTGTTGAGCACAAAATAAGCTAATTTGAAGAATGTGTGTAACCAGTCAATGGCTTCCCTCGACTGTTCAAAATATCTTCTTTTGTGTTAAAAGATGACAGAATTGAACAGAATTGAGGGTGAACTATCCCTTTAAAGCTGTTTTACTTTGCATGGAGCAGGTCACCACAGGCCCCGACCAGTTGAGATCACATGACCAGCTGAATGCCACTCGCTACCATTCAGTGCACCGTTAATGGCTTTGCAAGGCAAGCATCAAACCAATTATATTTGAACTATATATTCTAAGCGCCAAGTAGCAGCAGCTGGTGATTGTAAAGGCTGAAGCCACAAACTTGCAGAATCAAGTTATTTTAGGGCTTCATTTAAGCAGAAATCAAATGCTGAGCTCTTTCAAATTCCACATTTTATTGCATAATCGATATTTTGCTGACACTCAGCATTTGAAGATGGATGTTAGAGTCAGACTCAAAGCACAGTGTGAATCCTCAAAGGAACTGTTAAAGAGCTAGAAAAGTTGCTTTGAAGTCTCATTATTTTGGGAGGAGAACAGATAAGATACAATATTAATTCACTGTAAAGTCAAAATACTCATTCTCCTTCTTCATTTAGTGAATATAGGCAGAATTTTCATGAATATCAAATCTGTTATAAATAGCAAAAGACATGGAGCATATTACGCTGTAAAATTTGATTTATAATCTGGATGCTAAAAGTTTTATACTAGCATGTACACAATACTCAATATAAAAATCTGGACGACACAAGATAAAATCCGATTTCCGTCATCTTCCAACGCTGTTCCTCTCTCTTATAACTATAACTTTCTGTTTTCTCTATACCTCTGTCAATAAAAATGGATAAATGAAATGGTTTCAGCATTAAACAAAAGATGAAAACATTGTCTTATATTACATTATGACATTGTTATGCTATTATTTTTCTTACAGATCGGCCTTTTAATTTATCAAGAGGAAACTGTTTATTTTTAATGTTGTTCATGTAGGATTAGGAATAAAACTTTCTTGTGCACCATAGATAAATCCATTATCAGCTTCTGCAAATATGCCTTGTGCTTTATTGCCATCTGCTGGTAAAGACAAGTGTATTTGGGAGTTTTTTAAATATCCAATGTTACATTAAGTGCAGAAAGTTATATACAGAAAGTTTAAAAATCATTAAGCATTTATTAGAGATGTAAAGCCATAGCTTATGTACCTAATCAAAACATGTGCATTCAAAAGGAAATCATCTTCCTATAAATTCCACACTTAACTACACTGTGTATGAAGAATCTTTTATTTAAAATCCATAAACCACGCAAGGCAACTTGGCATGTCATTTATTTCTGAGTCACTTGAAACAAAGCAGAGCAGCTTTATCATAATGACATGCATATTAAAACAAGCTTATCAGGGTGAAAAAAGGAGCAAAGCATTTGATGCACAGCAATAACCAACCTGACATGCTTCTCTAACTGAACAAATGTTCATTATGATTGAGATGTAACTTATTAAAGGGGTCATTGGATGCCCATTTTACACAAGTTGATATGATTCTTTAGGGTCTTAATTAAAAGTCTATAACATACTTTGGTTAAACTTTATCAATTGTAGTGTAAAAAAACACCTTTTTTACCCTGTCAAAATCAGCTCTGTTTTCAGCAAGCTGTTTTTTAGTCCATGTTGCTTTAAATGCTAATGAGCTCTGCTGACCCCGCCCCTCTCTTCCGTGCAGTGACAGCAGTACTGTTTACTTTAACCTCGAAACTGGCTAACAAGCACATTATTAGGAAAGGCGTTTTGCAAAAATTAATAAAAAACCCTTATACTCACTTCTTCTGTAGGTGAAGCTGGATGACGAATGATTCGCGCGAATATAGACGCATTTAGGCAGATTGGGGATCGGCGCATTCTCTTCAAAGCGAAAGTAACATTAATCCTCTGCGTCTTCAGCGGCTCAGATGTCGGGAGTAAATGACGGTTGCTATATTCATTATTACATCCAACAACAAAACACCTCAATCACTTAATCGGAGACATCTTGTCTTCCCCTCCGCCGAAGTTGACACAATGGCGGACAGCTCTCTCAGCACACTCAGGGTGGGTCTAAGGTAAGATGGTCTTGTCAATAAACTATCGTGGGAGCGGCCTGCGCAGAACTACGTGATTCTGACAGGAATCTTAGAACAGCCTGATTTGAGAAAGGGGATTTAAAAAAAAACACTGGGTAGATTTTTATCATTATAGGATGGATGTGTACACACACTTCCAACACAGATTTATGTTCAAACAACTTGAAAAGTGAATTTTGCATCCGATGACCCCTTTAAATAAACATTACCATTGTAAAAGAAGTGATGTAATGCAACACACAATCTTTCCATTCATTCACAAAAATGGTCACCCGTGATGACCTTTGAATGCAAAACAACTCACTTCCTCATTTACAAGCAGTGCATGTAAACAATGATTAATGCTTAATAAAGCTCGTCCAGATCTATTATATCATATAATATAACAACATGGAATTGGATTGATATGATCTCTGATCTCATGTACAGAAGTGAACTACTACACCGGTTTATGACTTCACTGACAGCAGGGCTCTAATTATGGAGTGTTTAATGTAATTGACCAACCAAAGAAAAAAACAAAAAGGTTACAACAATATTTGTAGGGGATCAAAATGGAATGTATTGTTAGAATGCTGTGATTTTACTTAGAGAGTCTAATACACTGTAAAACATCTGTTCAACTGTAGAAATTCATCTCTGTCAATTTAAACCAATGACTCTTGTCAACATTAAACTAATTCTAACAGAGCTTCCGCATATTTTGAACTCTCTAGCTCATTAGATATTAACTCTCTAGCTCATTCAACAGATAACAGCAAGGTTTGATATGGTTCCTTGTTGATTTACTGATTTATTTATGTGTCGAGCAGAGCAAAGCGGTATTGAACAATACAACATAACATTTGGCTAAGGGCCCCTCATGTTTTTAACGGCAGATGGGCTCAGCTTCTTTGTCCTTTGGGAACAGTTAGAGGAACCAGTGGTTAAGAAATTGATTATCACACTGGCACAGGCACATAAATTGGTCCAACACAGAGGAAACTGAGGCACAGGAGGTTTGATAAATTGATGAACATTGAAGGTTGATCAAGCATTAAATATAACCTATCCAGCAGAATCATACTCTTCTCTCTTTACTCTTGGCAGCATTCAATCACATATGGCATATGGAGAAAAATAAAAGGTACACTACCGTTTAAAATTTTGAAATCGCAAGAGCTCTTATGTTCACCAAGGCTGCATTTTTGATGCATATTTGATCAAAAATACAGAAAAACACAAATATTATTACAATATGAAAATAAATGTTTTTTTTTTTAAATATATATTTTAAAGTGTAATTTATTCCTATAATGGCAAAGTTGAATTTTTTTAGCAAGCATTACTCCAGTTATCAGTGTCACATCATCTTTCAGAAATCATTCTTATATGCAGATTTGGTGCTCAAGAAACTTTTTATTTTTATTTTTTATTATTATCAATGCTGATAACCATTGTGCTGCTTAATAGTTGTTATGAACCCATGTTACTTTTTCATTATACAAATTATAATAAATATATGAGAGTGTTTCTAATTTACAGAACTGTCACCAGGACATGTGATTCCTCAGGACCTATTTTACTGATATCTGTCAGCTAGTGAGGGCATTTTCTGTTTGACTATTATGGCTTAGAGTACCTGTACTGTAAGTGCGCAACAAAATCAAAAGCATGAGCCTTAAAAATCACAAGGCAATTTTAAACAGCAAAAGCCCATGAGTAAATACTGAAAGTGCAAAAAGTCTTGCTAGTGCAATGGGCCCTTTAATCGTGTCACTACTTTTTGTGCTTAACTTTAAAGGCCATACTGACAACGTATCAAACACTCAATGACACTTAAGTTTTCTTAAAACAAGTTCTATTATAGCTACATATTCCTTCAAACGTGTCAATAAATATGCATTTGTAAGGCAGATTTTAGTCCTCTTTGAAGGTTAAAACAACAATATCCCTTCATAATTGTTGTAACTACTGAAAACAATGTTCAGACAGCTCTGCAAAACAATCATCCACATAATTATATGAATGTTTGGAAGCTGCAGACAATTTTGACGTAGGTATGTGAATGACTGTGGTTCATGGTTTAGGATCTTTCCAACTGGATGGATCTCACTGGTCTAAAATTGTATCCCACATAGTATTAAACATTAGATATTTTCTGATTGGCTGTGATTTTTGTTGTTTCAGGCAGTGCTTCAAATGAGACGTGTTGTACTGATTGCTCCTCCTTGGTCTGGCAGCAGTGATCCCTTGACTCACCTAATATGCTTCCCTGAGACAGGAAGAGATAGTCTGACTTCATGCCAGTTCTTTTGATAAAGTCTGTGGTCCTCTGATTAGTGCAGATCTCTAGTCAGTCCTCTCTGGCAGTTTATGTTGCCAAACGCTGATGATTTCGACAGGAGAGGTAGTCACAATATCACACAGTGAAGCTTGTGAGAACTCATGGCTCTGTCTCCACGCCACTTTGTCTTTTTCTTCTTTTTCAGACTCCGCTCTGGAACTTGCTGTCTAAAAAGGCAAAGAAATGTGTCAAAATTATAATAATGCCAGATTCAAACTCTGAAGTGCCCCTGCAATGTCCAAAAATGTCTGGATAGGCAGAAGTAGATGATCTTTCTTGTATATCATCCTAGTACATCATTATGTAAAGACAAACCCCATATGTGTGACCATGAGTTTTATTTACCTGATAACTCTGACTAATTCATGAAAGGTTCTGTCCACATTCATTGGAGGATCCTTGGCACTTGTTTCAATGTAAGTAATCTAAAGAAATAGTTAAGAAATAGAAATTACTTCATGAAGTCACTCGTACAATTTCCTTCAGTCTTTAAAAAGAGCAGAAGCTCCTTAAACACTTTAAAATGTAAATGTTAACTTTTAAATTTTTAAGTCTTACATAAAAAGTAAATGTTCAAATCTTTTGATAAATATAATAAATTATTATGTATATAAGGTCAGAATAATTACAAAATATATACACTACTGTTAAAAAGTTTGGAGTCAGTAAGATTTTTATTTATTTATTTATTTATTTTAATACTTTTTTGTAAGGATGCATTTAATTGATCAAAAGGCTGCTGAAAATTATTTTAAATTGTAATAATATTTTACAGATTTTGATCAAATAAATGCAGCCTTAAGAGCATAACAGGCTTCCTTCAAATGTATAAAAAAAATCTTACAGACCCCATATTTTTGAACACTAGAGTTTATTGTTTATGTGTTTTTGCATGGGGATGGATGCTCCAAAACCGCCAAACAAAAAGTACCATAAAAGTAGTAGTAGTAGTACAGGCTGAAACTCACCCCCTCTTACACAGAAGAAAGTCATACTGGTTTGGAATGGCATGAGGCTAAGTATATCATGACAGAATTGTCATTTTTGGTTTAACTAACCCTTTAACCGCTGTCAGTGAACACAAACACTCTAAATTGTGGGCTCACTAACAGTTAAATTCCACTGTTGTCAGTCCAACATAAAGTCGTGCTCTGATATTGGTTGGACTCACGTTGTGTTTGGCGGCCATCTCACAGCCCTGTTCATTTGTCACTTTCCTCAGATGCACCAGGTCCACTTTGTTAGCCACCAAAACCATGGGGAAAGATTCCCTGATGAAGACACAAACTTCTTAAAAACCAAAACAAAAGAACAAAGGGAGGAGGGAATATTCTGAGGTGTCAAAAATTAGTTGTGGACCAGAGTTTTGTATGTACACATGATTTCTAACCGGTCTTTGACTCGTAGGATGAGCTGGTGAAAGCGGTCGACGTGTTCAAAACTGGCCTTGTCCGTCACAGAGAACACAATGAGGAAACCGTCACCAGTCCTCATGTACTGCTCTCGCATGGCGCTGAATTCCTCTTGACCTGCTGTGTCTAAAACTGCAAGGAGTGAAGGTAAGAGAGACAAGATAATGACCAGGTCATTTGTTGTCATGTCATAGAATGAAAAATAAAGATAAAGTAAGATCTGAAAAATATTTCATTTCATTTTTTTATTATTATTATTTTCCTTTTTTCTCAAACCTAAACCAGCTTGCACAGACTTCAACTAGTTATAAACCATTTAAAACTGCTACCAACTAAAGTAGGTTTTTGCTGGATTTTCCATTAGCCATGATTTTTGTTGAGCTGTAATGAGGCTAAAAGCTTGATATTGGCCTACTGATAAGACTGCAAATATACATGACTGTATGAGAGCTAAAAGCAAGAATATTACTTATAATGCAGAAAAATAGCACACACACGTACCATCCAAAATAGCCCACTGGCCATCGATCTCTGTGTGTTTCAAGTAGGAGTCCTCAATAGTAGGATCGTAATCTGGCACAAAAATCTTTTGGAAAAACTGGATGGTAAGAGCACTCTTTCCCACACCTCCGTCTCCCACAACCACCAATTTATACGTTGGGAGGTTGTCGCTAGGGACCGCACTGGTTGCCATGATAACAGCTACACCTGAGGAGAGAGAGGAGAATGTTATCCCTGATCATTATTTAAGCTTAAGCATTAGGTAGATGACAGTTATGAGGACTTCTCATGTTTTATAAAGAAGCTGAAAGTACTGATGAAAAGTTCAAATGAGGTTTTCTGTGGTTTGGGAATAGTTCTGCAGAGAGCTAATTTAGGATAAAGGGATGCATTGCAAAGGATATGGGCTAGACACAGACAGTGGTTCTTTGTAATTGCTGTTATTTTCTGCACAACACAAGCCTTGAAATCTTCCAAACCCAAGTCTTATTTTATTTTTGATTACAGTCTCAAATAAAGTAAAAAATAAAAATTAAACAAAGTACCATGAAGTTTCTAGGAGAATGTAAGGATGCGAATAAGGTGTCAAAATGTTGATGATATCCATATATTTATCTACTGTAAAAGATCACTTTTAGCCTTGCAAATGTGTTTTTAAATACAAAAAGTACAGAAGAGGGGAGAAAAAACATTAAATATAGAAAATAAAATGTACCATACGGTACAAATGCACCACACTTACATTCCTTATTAAGCTACTTCACTTTAAAAAAAACAAAAAAAAAACAATACATAAACAAATAATGTACAAGCACTTGTATTTAATTTTATGGCAAATAAACACACAAACAATATACAAAAAAATAACAAGAGAACATAGACTAGCAGTGTAAAACTATTAAGCAAGATTCTTAAACAAGTGCCCCAATGTTATTATGTATGGTGAAATGACCATTTGAACCTAAAAGTTGTATGAAAATAAGTAAAAACACATGTTCATCTTACCTAAAAAGACAACTTTAGTAGCAGAGCGAAGAGTTTGAAGAAGTCAGCTAGGCTAACGAAGAAGTGTTTGCCCGGCCCGTGAGCAGGGCAATGTGTGCTATTCAGGAGGAATAGCCTGTCAGTGGGTGACAGCCACCCCTTCCTGCGGCCCACAATGTGAGGAAGGAGTAAACTTCCTTTCCTTCCTAATTCCACCAGGCCTGAAAACTTGAGTGATCTCACTTTCATAAGGGAACTATGAGAACCTCTCAACCAAACACACCCACGAGAAAGACCTCAAACTGACCTCTTATGATCACAATTCATGTACTGTAGTTGCAGGCAATAGGCAGAGTTCATCCATAAATGAAAATGGTAATTTATTCCCTCATGTTGTTCTGTAAGAATTTGTTTAAGTGGAAAGGTTTTTTTTTTTCTCTCTCTCTCTCTCTCCAGTGTTTAAGCTAAATTTTCTTCATCAGCAAGTAAATTCAAAATAGCCGATAAAGTGCATAGAACTTATCATGTGAATTTTAACGTTATTATTATAACAAAATAAATAACATTGAGAAATAATCACAGGGTTATACCAAGTTAAAATAAATTAATAACTGTACAGCTTTGATTTTATCTTTTCACATTCAGATAAATCTATAAAAGTTAGAATTAAGACATTAAAAAAGACACTGACATAAAAAGTTAGACTTAATATGTGAATTTTTACTTTTTAATGTCATAATTTTGACTTTTTATGTCATTATGACTCATAATTATGACTTTTTATTTTCTAATTATGATTTACTTTTTTTCTTATGTGACAGAAGTCGACTGCCTTTTTATATTTCAAATCTACCTTATAAACCTTTCATATTTCTGAATAATTTTAGATGATCTAATTGCCTTTCATGCTTACACAGAACCGTATTGTTTATAGCATTGTTTAAAGTCTTTTATTAAAAACAAATGGGTTGGAGTCAGACCATTTAACTTCTCTAATGTTATTACAAATTGTAGCCTATAATTTATATTCTAAATGTATCACTGTATCACTTCCACACAGCTGTAAAGCTATATTTAGTTGCTGTATTACTCAGAAGTTTCCTGCTCTCTTCTCTCCATCAGTGATGACGTCACTTTTAACGCGGCGTACTGACGTATTCCGTTAGATCAGTCACTCAATTCAGTTATCTTATTTAAAAAAAATACTCATGATGATTATAAACAATGCCAACCTAAATCCGAGGGCTATAAACTGACATTCGTGGAAGGTTTATGTCTGAAATGACACATATGAGTGTGATTCTGAGTACTGATAAATGACAATGATCATCAAAAACCATCATCAAACTCTGGCAGGAAACTTACCAGTCATGGGTTGGCTGATTTACCAAGTGTGCAAAAATCCCGACTCCTCTTCGACATCCCTGTATATCAGAATAAACAACGGGCTCTTAGCAAAACAGGCTCTGCCCTTCAGTTTAAATGAAAAATTAAGACATTTTCCTCCGCCCTTATGAAATTACAGTGAAACAATCTTCACATCGCAACTGCTGATGCTATAAATAGAATGGTTTCGACGGGGTGGATGCGTTTCTTTTGCCAACTTTTATGGTTCTTTCATTGTTTTATTTAACTAGCGGCATTGCACATCTGAAACAAACAACCGTGAACATATTCCCAGAACTTTCCCTAAAACACCGTCTTCTTCAAAACCCGTACACCCTCCGTACATAAACGGAAGAAGCTTCCCCTCAAGCGCAAATGGACTGTTCTTCTGTATGAAGCCTCATCATCACTTTTAAAGCGGCAGCTAAGTTTATTACTGTTCGATTTTTAGAAGATGATGTATGAGATAAAAACAAAATTATGTTTGAAAGTACAATAAAAATAACTTCGTATTTTGTCTGTTTATCTTAAGAGGACGACGTTTGACAGATGTAATTATAACTTTTTAATACTGTTAAATAGACAGGCGTAGGCATTTATAACATTTCAAAAGATGAGGTTAAAGAACAGAAAAAAAAATGTTATGGGTCTTTCACGCCCAACCGGTGCTCTGACATAAGTATGAAATTAATCTGTGATACTAGTGTAACTAGTGCCTGTTTTGAAAGTGTACTTTGCATAAAAAGATCAAGTTCACTGCATGGGGAAATAAAGGCTTTCGGCTTCTGTTTTCTACGAGTAAAAAGTTTTGTTCCTCTAGAGGCGCTCGGTGGCTCAAAATCGTTTTGGTTTAGTCAAAAAATATAGCCTACCCATCCATACGTGACATACAATAGCCAATAAAGGACGCCGATTTCCACTCATTTATGAATACAACATGTAGAGTATGTGATTTGTGATTTTTTTTCCACACATGTACTCCATTCCCATTTTAGTGGTACGATTTATACACTTTAATTTCCATTCTAATCCTTATTCTATTTCTACGGAGTCCGCAAATAGTTTGTGTTATCGTAAAACTGTCGTAAACAGTTCTTACGGTAGATGTGTTACCGTAACAGTCAACATGCTGTCCTTGTGAGAATGAGCACAAAGTAGCAAGTAAGAGAGTGCTTACAGTTTTATATTTTTAAATGGATATTTTACCAAAAGACTTTGGAGAAATGTGTTAAGGACCTTATTCGACAATGTAAATTTTAGTTCGGAAAAGAAGGGTTTGCGAGACATGAAGTGATGAAAATGTACAACGTATTTTTTTAAAGAAAAATGCATATATGAACTAATTTTCATATAGTTTTTGGAAAATATTTATTATATGTGCATGGTAGGTTATTGATGAGATATAACATTTGATGTGAAATGTAAAGATGATATTATTTGTGATTAATATATCATTTTGTCATTTGTGTTGACAGTTTAGTCAAGTGGTCAAAAGCAAGAGAAGAGATGGCTTCGCCTTTTCTGAGACTCTCTGTGTTTATTCAGAAGTATCGGACACCACTGCTCCTTGTCGGTTGTGGAGGGGTATTTTCTGCCAACATTGTCTATCATGTTTTCCCAGAATATACGTACAGAAAAGTGTACCAGGCCTGGCACAAAAGAGGACCAGCCAGCCTGTCAAAGAAGCTTGAGAACGTCTTTCAAGAGGTGCTCAAAGATTCTGGTGTCAGCTTCCCTAAAAACTTCAGTGCTTTTGCTGCCTTCGGCTTTCACCCGGTAGGGGCAGGTGTTCCATGGCTTCCCTCTGGAGTGCAGATCGGCATCCCAGCCAACTTCAACAGCACCACAGATGATCCATCGGGCATCACCAACCGCACTATTCTCATCAATGGCAAAGAGCTGGAGTGGGACAGCAATTCAGGCGCTGCTCTCAAAAACTCCCTGGTGTTCTCTCCGGAGGCACAGAAGTTTGCTATAGCCCGAGAAGTGGCCCGACTGGGGGCTGGGGGTCCCGTGTTGCACGCTGCAGTGGCTCCAGCATGTCTGGCAGGGGCATGTATATATAGCGTAGCCCTCAAGCAGATCTTTGGGCTCCAGGCTGGGTCCATCTTCAGGGCTGGTGTTAATGTGTTTGCTGTGGGTTTAGGGGTCGTGTCTTATATCCTGGCTTCTGATGCTCTGAGCCAGTGGTTGGACTACAGCTCGGACCACCGTGCAGCATGTCTGTCAAGCGATTATGCAAAGGGTGGTTTAGAGTTCTATGAGAAAATCTTGACACGGAACAAGACCCTGCGCTCTCTAATGGGCACAAAAGGGGAAGAGATGTACGCCCCCAGTGGAAACTTGTTTCCTGGACATCTGCTGCAACTCAGACACGCCCCTTACACATCTAGACGGGATAAGATTTTAAATCTTTTGAAAATTGAGAAAGTATAAACTGTCTGATTATATTTTAAAGCATATATTTGACCCTGGACCACAAAACCAGTCATCAGGGTCGATTGTTTGAAATTGAGATTTATACATCATTGATGTATGGTTTGTTAGGATAGGACAATATTTGACCGAGATACAACTATTTGAAAATCTGAAATCCGAGGATGCGAAAAAAAAAAAATCTAAATATTGAGGAAATCGCCTTTAAAGTTGGCTAAATGAAGTCCTTAGCAATACATATTACTAATCCAAAATTAAGTTTTGATATACTTAGGTAGGAAATTTACAAACTATCTTCATGGAACTTGATCTTTACTTATTAATATCCTAATGATTTTTGGCATAAAAGAAAAATCAATATTTTTGAATTGTTTGTATTGTTGGCTGTTGCTACAAATATACCCGTGCTACTTATGACTGGTTTTGTGCTCCAGGGTCACATATGTGCTTAGTTTCTACCATGTGAAAATTATATTGCGATACTGCATTTGTATATTGACAGTGCTTTTGAAGTGGTACAACACACCACTAGATAACTTGTCTTCCCTTTCCCTTTCTCACAAATAAACAATTTAACTTAAGTCCATCATGTTCTAGTCTACGTCTGTCAAAGTATCATGCTGTTGATTAGGTTACGTTATAATCAGTGAGAGACATTAGGCTATGCCATACACATTTATGTATGCCATCACAATGACATGAAATAATGATTTTAATCCACACAGTTTTTTTCAGTTGTTCACAGTAGGATTTTTAAAGTATATTTGCTGATGATACATGCCTACATAGAGTAAGACCGTCAGCCAAAGGATGGATGCCAAAAAGATGTTTGAGAGACAATCTTGCTGAAGCACATGTTGGGTGTGGACATTTCCCAGTCCACATACTACATACTAGATCACTCATTCTGTAATGACATTTCCAGTTGGTTTGGCTTTCTGCAGTGTAAGTCCACTCATATCTCTGTGAACACTTTTTTTTTCTCCAGCTAATAGCTGTCTTTCAACCAAGTACCCCCCTCCCCCCACATGCAGTTTAGTCTTTAAACTTTTGTCAGATTGTAAGATTAATGTTCTGTTTACTATTAAGTTTGACATATAAAACATATTTCAAGAAGTCCTAGCTACTAACATATTTATCATTGGTTTATTGCACAGTACAGGGCCTAAACATAGCATAGCATGTTAAGATAGTCAACGACATACAGTAAATTCAAATAAATAATTAAAGCTCAAATATATATAGTACATTTTAAGGATATACTTTTTAAGAAATCAAAACTCTTAGTGAAAAACAAGTCATTAGGTGCATCAGCACAATTATGCCACAAGATGTCACCACTGTCCATATAAACTATCTGGAATGGATGAAAAATCCTGTGAGCTGCGTAACTGTTTTGATTGCTTTAACACAGGGGTGCCCAAACTCGGTCCTGGAGGGCCGGTGTCCTGCAGAGTTTAGCTCCAACCAAATTAAACACACCTGAAGCAGCTAATCAAGCTCTTACAAGGCATACTAGAAACTTCCCAGCAGGTGTGTTGAGGCAAGTTGGAGCTAAAGTCTGCAAGACACCGGCCCTCCAGGACCGAGTTTGGGCACCCCTGCTTTAACAGTTGGTAGGTTGTATCAGAAGAGTAATCAGTTGTGGCCCACTTATATCAGATATGAAGCCATGTTGATTCTAATAGCAGTACTGAAAATAAACCTCTATCTATCTATCTATCTATCTATCTATCTATCCGTCTGCTTGTCTATCAATATGTCTGTCTGTCAGTAAATGTCACGCCTTCCCAGGTTGTGTCTCCACCCCCGGCCGCTGGTGGCGCTGCGGAGAGATGTCGCGCCATGTTACAATGTAACACTCAGCACTGCTGCTGCTTCAGCGGCTCATACAATGTAACAGCACCGTGATCGGAGACGCAGCTTGAGAAGTGACCGATCCCGATGAGCCGACCTCCAGAGTGGGAAATGCGTTTTTATTCTGCTGCGAGATCCCTTCCGCCGCCCTAGTGGTCCCATTGAGTGGATTGTAAAGTGTCCTCGCTGACTGGCTCCACAGGATCGAGTTTGTGTGGATTATTGGAACCGGAGGCCCCGTTGAGTTGAATGTGTGTGCTGGGCTGGAGTGGGTCAGTATGAGGCTGCCGCTGCTGCTCTGAGCGGGCTCTCTGCTCCCCGCCTTGGGTCTCTTACAAAATAATATTTACTTGTAAAACTGGACACCCCTGGAGCAGTTTATGACGGTAAGAATCGTCATGTCACTTTACTGTTGCTGGGGGGTTTTTTGGACTAAAATGCTGTCTGCTTTCCTGGATAAACTATCAACAAATTTCAAGTTGTTTTCTATATTATATTGCTATGTTTTAGACAAGCAAATAACTACATCCACACTACTTCTTTCGCATTTTATTTGTAAATGTTGTACCAGAAGATTCAGCTGTTGAAGCAGCTTTTTCTGTAGCTGAAGCAGTAGCAGACTGGATTTTGTTGGAGCTTGTGGTGTATTTCACCAACACAATAGAGCTTTGATTAGAGATTTACATGATTATTTATTCCATTTGAGAGGATTATCTTAATTTAACTTTACCTTATTAATAGCCAAGCACTGATGATCCCGGTCATTGGTGAAAACATTTGGTGATTTGTCAATCAGTCAAACGACGTGTTTATGTGGTCAGTCTCTCTCTCTCTCTCTCTCTCTCTCTCTCTCTTAATGTATTTTGTTTATTTTTTTATCAGATTTATTTTATGTGTTGTATTGGCAGTGAGGTCATGGTTTTTGACAGGGTTTATCACGGTGTTGACAAGACATGTGACTTAATCATTGCGACGTCACATTGACAGGTGAAAACCAGTTGTTCAGAATTCCTCCTCCATGCTGGCATGGGTACATGGGCGGATGGATGTAGGTGTGTATGTGTGTCTATATATCTCTTTATAGAATAGAATTTTACATTTTACACACACAAAAAATTTGGAATCTCTAATATTTTCAGTTTTTACTCTCTTATTCTCACCAAGGCTGCCTTAATTTGATCAAAAATACAGTAAACGTTGTGAAGTATATTACTGTGTATATATAAAATTGTATATATAATATAATATTCTTTAATTTCTTTAATGTGATTTACTTCTCTGATAACAGTTTAATTTTCATCAACCATTTAGTCCTCCAGTCTTCAGTCATATATGATCCTTCAGAAATCATTCTAATATTTTGTTGAAACCACGATAATTGTTTTTTTCTAGAATTCTTTGAAAGTTCAAAAGAACTTAATTTATTTGAAATCATTGTAAATATTTACTGTCACTTTTGATCAATTTAATACATCCTTGCTGAGTAAAAGGGGGAAAAAAAATCATACTGACCCGATGTGAAAAGGAGAGTAGACATATGTGTGAATGGTAAAGATCTGCTGGATGAACACTTTTTAAATCTATTATTTTTCAGAGGTCTCCGTCATTGTTTGATTTTCAGCGATTCTGGATCTTGGAGATCTGAGTTAGCAGTCTAGTCCCTGTGGGCTGAGTGGATTTTATGCAGGAGCAGTTTGGATGATTTCAGGGTGTCAGCTGTTAGGGGCGCGAGGGCTGCAGCAAGGGCCCTGGCCGGCATTTCTGTGCACCTGAGCCAAGGCCATGTAGAGCTGAATCGGGGGGCTTTGAAGAGGGGGTAACAGGAGGCAGGTGTTCAGACAGTTGGAACTGGCAGCACCTGCCCATCTCAGTATGGGAAACCACATTGCCTGACCGAGCAAATTGCAGTGTTAGTTCTGACCTCCTGAGTACAACCCATGGCCAAGTTAAGCACCTAATTATGAGGATCCTTCATGGGATCTTAGCACCATATACTCTGTCAGACTGAGATATAGTTTAGTTTTAAGCTGTAGGGTCTTTTCCACAGTTTTTCTATTGTAACAATTGCTGACTTCCACCTGGGAGTAGCCTGTGTGGCATTAGTTCATTTCAAGTTATAGATAATAATAATATTATTAAATAAAGTGTATTTTCAAGCATGAATGTTCGTCAGTGAACTATTTTGCTTGAAATGGCAGAATTGTTCAGTTCACTGGTAGTGGCCACGACTCGCCAGTTCTCATTGATAACAAATGATGGTCACTTAATCGCTGTAAAACCTCTTTATACAAGCTGTTGAACTGAAGAAAAAGTGTTTTTGCTTTTACAATTTGGTATTTTGAACAATTTGATTTAGATTAGATTATGGTAAACCTAAAACTTACTTCCAGCGTTTGTGGATGGACCATTTAAAAGTTGATTGGTAAGATTTTTATAATGCTGTTGAAAGAAGTCTCTTATACTCGGCAAGGCTATGTTTAGTTGAATAAAAAAATGGTAAAACAGTTATATTGTGAAGTATTATTGCAGTTTAAAATAAATAATTTATTCCTGTGTTCCAATTCCAAATTTCAGTGTCACATGATCCTTTAGAAATCAATCTAATTTGCTGATTTGATGCTCAAGAAACATTTCTTATTATCAATGTTTTTAATACTTTTGTAAAAATCATGGCTTTTTTTCAGGATTCTTTGAAAATAGCATTTATTTGTAAAAGTTAAAGTTTTTACTGTGCTTTTGATCAGATTAATGCATCCTTGCTTAATAAAAGTATTAGTTTCTTTAACAACAACAAAAAATCGAATCATGACCACAAACTTTGAAACGTTAGTGTACTTTCCAAGATGACACAAGTTCGATCAGCTGAGCTGTGAGATAACAGGCTTCTTTTCACTACCAACTGAGAATTTCAGTGTCTGACCCTCTTGATAACATTTGAAGCGTCGTTGTTTCCGATTTAGCTAATAATCTCCTTGTTGAAATGATTATCTGGTTTGGTATTCTAAGTTACTTAGTACAAATCTTAAGAGAGATTATCAAAAGCTTTGAATGTACCAATGTTTAGACTAGAGCACCTCTATGTACACTAGTGGTAAAATTGATATAAGCTATGGATTTTAATATAACTGCATTTGTTACTGCAATGCTGAAACACCCAGCATGTTTAACTGGACATTCAAGAATTATGATTAGTTCATCTAGGACCTGCACCTTTTAATACCAGGTCAAATATATTCATCCATATTCAGCCATCTCAGATCTGAGTCATGAAGAGATGAGCATGCAGGAAATAGGGGCTCGTTTTGATAGGTTTTCTGCTTGTTTTTTTTTTTTTTCAGTAAAAACTTCCTGTCTGAGAAGGTAAGAGATGGCTGACTGGCCTCAGTATTGTGAATGAAGGCTGTTCTGTCAGCATTGTTGCGGTGACTGCTCATGTGGCACTGCAAAACAGATCACCAGCCATATATCCCATGCGTTTCAGCAGAAATGACAGAAGCAAACCACAGCTGTGTGAACAGTGCTTCTGTCGCAGACTCAAAGGTGTTTTACAAGCGTACCGGTGCATTTAGTTATTAGTGTTGTGTTGTTTTTGTGAGGGAGGATTCATTCAGTAATTTTCATTTTTCTTCCAATTTCCATTTCAGATGTCCGAACAAAATAGCATATTCTTTCAAATCTACATCTTAGATCTTGTTAATTATAAAGCTCAGTGTTGCTTCCTTCTGTTGTCACCAAACACGCGCTCGGCCCTGAGGAAATGAGTGTCACATTTTTGTGGTAAGCGCTCCAAGATTATAGGGAATAGCTATCATGAGCTTCCTTTTTACTTGAAGATTTATATCACTCTGTGGACAGGGAATAAAATCTTTTATGACACTTACAGTGCCGTTTAAAGATTTGAGGTATGTACATTTTTTTTTTTTTTTTAGGAAATTAGTATTTTTATTCAGCAAGGATGCATTAAATTAACCAAAGTGACAGTAAAGGCATTTATGAGGTTACAAAAAATATAGTTTAAGCTATCAAAGAGTTTTGAATATGTAGCACAGTTTTCACAAAAATATATTAAACAGTACAACTGTTTTTAACATTGATAATAGCGCTAGGTAACGTTAATTTTAATTTTTACTGTTAAATTGGAATAAATCCATCAAGTTTTATTCTAGAAATATAATTATGTAATTTAAAGTTAAGATTAGTGTTATAGCTTTAATATTATAAAAACTTCATTGAGTGTAATTTGTGTTTGTATACAAATAAGCAAATTTTAACCTTATTAATATTAATGTAGTACCAACTGACTTTCATGTCTGTTTTACAGCATTAGTTGAAAGATTTTTTTTGTACTGCATATGTGTGTGTGTGTGTGTGTATATATATATATATATATATATATATATATATATATATATAACAAAAGGTGCTTAGTGGCAAAAGAAGGTTCTTCAGATTATAAAAACGTAAGCAGGAGATGGTTCTTTAAAAAACCTTTGGCTGAATGGTTCTTTGTGGAACCAAAAATGGTTCTTCTATGGCATCGCTGTGAAGAACCTTTTAAGCACCTTTATATTTAAGAGTGTAGTGTAATTCAGGTGTACAATAAAGCACAAAACTTTACTGTGAAATATAAAATTGATAACGCATAAGACAAAATTGAATTAGAAGTATTAGTGTGGTTATAATGTCCCTTCTGCACCAGAAGATTTGATTTGAGATGGGTTTATGTTAAAACCTGTGGAGATTCCCTACTGCATTTCAGTGGCTTCTCTTGTCTGTCTGCAAGTAAACTCAGACAGACAAAAATAGACGACCTCCTTTTTTCCCTCCATTTTTAATGTATGGCTCGTGACACATCTCAAAGAGACAATGAGATGTTTTAAGCATTAATGAGTAAAGTTCTCATGTTTTGACGGAAAGAGGAAGAGTCATTTGGAAAAATTCCACCCCACATGAGTGTGTCTGTTATGTGTACATCTGTAGCCCTTCGATTGTACAGCCTGTTCCCTGTGTTCAGACAAGTTGTGCATGAAAGATTTTCACAAGACATCCACAGTATGCTTTGGAAGTGGACACATAACTATTAATATGTAATATTTGATGTTTTTTGCTGCATTTATCATTGTTATTCGTATGGCTTTCTTTTGCTCAAAATCATGTCATGCAACACATCAAAAAGATAATTAAAAAGATTTTTAATTATAATATAGATAGATTTTTGGCCCAGCTGTATTTGGAATGACTGAGTGGAAAGGTAATATGTTAAAAGTCAGTTAAGTGTTGGTTTATTTCTTCTCTCATATGGTATGTTTGATGTAGTGTTGTACAAATCTGGAGAGAGTGGAAACTAATTTTAATTACAGAGCTGTGAACTGAAATCATGGAATTGCTTTTTGGGGTTTCAGTGCTTGTAGTTAATTTGAATGTATAGGAAACAGGTTTCAGATGCTACTGCCAGACACTCTGATTCTTTCTCATAGCAGAGTGACAGCGGTGACATGTTGCCGTGTTTAGCAGAACTGCTTTTCTTTAGCCACTGAATTGGTTTCTTTCCTTCTACATAGGAAAACCCCTTTGTAGTTGAAGGCATAAAACTTAAGAAACAGCTGTGCAGTTTGTAGTAAACCTGTTTTGATGGGTTCACTTCACTGGTTCTTAGCTTAAAATTTCAAAAATTTCCAATGTTGCTGCATTGGGATACACAAACAAACAGAGCCCTCAGTGTTTACGCTTTGGCGAGGAAATCAACCTACTAATGGCTTTACTTGTAGCTGTCTCTGCATATTAAAGTTGGATATGAAAAAAAGGTATTTTAACATTGACAAAGATGCACATTTCACCTTTAATCTTATTGGATAGGCACTGCATACTTGGCCCCATCAGCTGAGATTAGATTCTGTTCATGAGGCTTGAATGAAAATGGGCTTACGAGTACCATGGCTTTTTGGAGAAACGACCGTTTTATCGCTGTGGTATTCTTGTAAACCATGCAAATACAATGGGAAATTTTGAAGCATTCTCAGTAGAGATGCACCACAGTAAACACTTTATTTAAAGGGATAGTTCACCCAAAAATGAAAGTGATGAATATTCAGTATCGGTATCGCTCCGATACTGGTATTTTCTGCCGGATCAGGGTATCGGTCAGACGAGACTGATCCAAATCCGATATTGTGTGTATGTGTTATTGTTTAGCACCACAAAAGCCATAAACACATTATAAAACGCTATAAAGTTTTCGTGCACTATATTTCAAGTGTTCTTAAGCTGTTCCACAGTTTAATGTGAGGTACAGATGAATATTTAAGTCAAGTTCACGTAAACTCTTCTCTCCGCTGCAGTGTGTGTCATTCTCCATTCAGCGTTTAAACTGCGTGTCGCGTTCGGTTACGAGTCAAGACGATGAAACGCTCTGCAAGATTATTAAATGTTCCTAATATTATACTTGATCTGTAAATAAAGATAAATAGTTTTGCATAAAAGGGCTTTATTTTGCAGGACTTTATCTTCGTGCTGTTTTCAAAATCTTGTTGGTGTCTGTCAGATCACAACACTGGACTAGAGAGCACTATGTTCTTTACGAGCACAGTAACTGAAATTTAAAACTGTTAAAAGAAAAGGCTCAATAAACTATCACACAGATTTAATACACTGCGCATTAATATCTCTTCACTTTGTGCTTTGAACCTTTTTATGTGGACTTGTGGAGCGCTGTGCGCTGTGACTCAGTGTTGTTTCAAGCGTATCATTCTGCGCATAAGCGCTTTGTGCCACTCTGTATTTGAAGCCTTTCATATCGTAGTACTTTTGCACTATGAAAGATTATTAATAGCCTTTCTTGTTCGTCCTATCTATCATATGTTTCTGCCTCATTACTGCGCTATACATTTAAAAGAAATGTCTTTTTAATTTTACAGTATATATATATATATATATATATATATATATATATATATATATATTACTTGTTTTTCATGAATGTATTTTACAATACAAGAGCAATGTATATCATTTTACATTATCATTTTAGATTTAGGCCTAGTCCTACACTTATTCACTTTTATTTGTTCCCCACTAAATAATGTTTTTTTTTTTTTTCCCCGCTAATTTTATATTTTATAAAATTGTGCACTTATGATTTTAGTAGAGTAACTTTTGCTACTGAATTATCCACTAACCTAGTTTATAATAGTATTTTTGTCATAGATTATAATTATATATGCATTAATTTGTTGTTTTTCTTTACAGTAAAGTTGTCTATATTTAGTAGATTGTGTGTAACACAAAAAAAGTCATGATCAGGTCAATGCACATTGAGGTATAAAAATTCAACACTGATTAAAATAAAAACTGCCCAGGTATCGGATCGATATCGGTATTGGCAGATACTCAGAATTTTTGGTATCGGATCGGAATCGGTTCTGAAAAAGTGGTATCGAGCCACCCCTATGTGGAACAACATGAGGGTGCATAATTAATGACAGAATTTTCATTTTTGGGTGAACGATCCCTTTAAGCCATTAGTTGTCTATTATAGTCAACCGATAAATGGCTGAAATCTTTTAAATAGTGATATTTTTAAATCAATAAAACCCATAATAGTGGCCTGATAGACCATTGTACCATGGCACTGTACTTTTTTCATAAGGGTGAATTTAACCAACAACCCTCACCAGACTGATGAACTGAAATTGTGGTTATGTGGTTATACATCGGTAATAGCTGAGTTTTTCACTGTTGTCCTGACGTTTACAAAGCGGTTCTTGTTGTAGCATATAAACTAAAAGTCTTAATACCTAAAGTGCGTTCCCTTAAAATTCCCTACTGTCCAAGCTGTTTTTCGTTTCCCCCATCCAAATTCAAACTGCTTTTGAAGCAGAGCGGTTGGAAAAATCACTCTTTTCCTTTTTTACTTCCTCCAGTCATTGCATTTGTGGTTGCCGTGCCAAATGTAGCCAGAGGCTGCAAAAATGTCAAGCTCTTTCAGAGATTGGCTGGATCGTGCTTCTAAGATCTGGTTACACTTTCCTGTGGACCTAGTTTGAAAATGTGTATACTCACCTGAGTCAGAAGGTACGCCCACTTCCCCTCCCCGCATGCCAGAGAACACACTCGCAGCATTTTGCGCTGTTTATGCGGGCTGCCATTGGCTGCTCACTGTAGAGGAAAGGTCTGTGTTTGTTCTCCCAAAATGGGATTTAAACAAACTGCAAGCTAACACGCGAAGCAAATTTACCAAAATGCTTTATTAGTATATGCAGACTATTCCAAGCTTGCAGTATTTTCCTACTTTGTCTTTTTGCAGTTCTGTGTTATATGTCTGCAGTATTATGCTGCATTGTTGCAAATGTTTTTTGGAGAGAGTAGGCCTATTTGCTTTTGTTTTGCAATGTTCAGCAGTGTTACTGTAACCTTAAACCTCTCTAACTTTAGACCGAGGGAGTCCTTTTGCTAGCAGCAATTCTGAATGATGTCTGTGCATAATTGTGGTCGTCCTCCTGCTGTTTCAGTTCTGGTCAGAGGTTGACTTGTTGACTGATCTAGATGTGCTGGTCCCATTTTAACACTTTCTAGTATAAAAGTTAACAATTTCTGCATCCACATACTCAAGGCACTATAATTTAGCCACTTTACAAGGGCCTTTAGATGTTTGAAGGGCCTCTAGGTGGGTTCATATTGTGAGAACGTTAATTTTTCCCAATGAAACAAGGTAGTATAATGTACTTTGTAGAAATTAAATGTAACTTGCATATTTGAAAACATCAAGACCATGTATTGAGAGTTTTTTGGAAATCCATGGAACTTTAACATATGACTGCCCACATTTACACCAGAATTACTAATCAAAAGAAGATGAAGTGCTAAAGAGGTAACTGTTTGTTGAATAATAATGCAGCAAGTTGCTTGGCAACTATAATCAGCCTATATTTAAGATAACTAGATTGGCAGAAGTGTTTATTTGTTTACATTATTTGCAAAAGGCAGTTTAATGTTTTATCCTGGTTTTTTAAAATAATAATTATAAAAGTTGTTTGAAAAACTACAATTAATTTAGCTTGAACTGCTTAAGACATTTTGAAACTTTGAAGAGCTTTCATTATTTGGTGTGTTTTTGTAACATTCCATTATTTGAAATGGTAACATTTTATTATTTGGTGTTTTTTTTGGTAACTTTACAGTAAGGTCCTGTTAATTTAGTTAGTTTACATTCGTGCAATGAGAAATACATTACAGTGTTAACATTAATAACAATACAACTGTTCATTTTTATTTCACATTAGTTTGAGTCCATTAAATAATACGGTAACACATTGCAGTAAAGGTCTCATTAGTTAATATATTATCTAACATTAACAATTATTGATCTTTGTTAATGTTAGTTAACAAAATTTCAACTGTTCATTGATCAGTTAATAGGTCTATTAAATAACATTAACAGATGCAACTTTTGATTTTAGTAATGTATTAGTAGTTCATTTCAAAAGTAACTAACTAAGATTTATAAATGATTTATCATTGTCAGTTCCTGTTAACTAATGAAGTTGTTCCCACTTTATATTAAGTGGCCTTAACGACTATGTACTTATATTTTGAAGTAAGTACAATGTAATTACTGTGTTCATATTGTATTGCAAAACACTTTTGCTGCTATTGAGGTGGATATGGGTAAGGTTAGGGACAGGTTTAGTGTTATGGGTAGGGTTAAGGGTAGATTAAGGTGTAAGGGATAGGTCAGCAGTGTAATTATAAATGTAATTACAGAAATTAATTACAAATGTAATTACATGCATGTATTTTTTTAAATGTAAGTACAATGTAAAAACGTGTGTACACAGAAAGTACATTGTACTAAATGATTAATTTAAATGTAAGTACATGGTCATTAAGGCCACTTAATATAAAGTGGGACTGAATATTTTGAAATTAATATTAATAAATGGTTTAAATGTATTTTTCATTGTTAGTTCATGCTAACTAATGTTAAAAGCTTAAGCTGGGCCTACACATTTATCATTATTCTTTTGCTGCCTTCTAAACACTGTTGTTTCCTTCAGGTTTCTTCTAGTTATGTATTTTTTCACCTATTATCGTATTTATGTTAACACTGTCTTCTAAAACAATCACTCAAAACTGTACGTTAAAGTGATTTTGCCATAGCCTCTGATGACTTCTTGCTCTATTTAACATGGTTTTTGCAATGACATTATTATGGTGAACTAATCCAGTTTGTGCCTCTTTGATGAGTCACAATTTCATCTGTAGAGATGCTGCAGGGTCAGAGTAACACGTGAGTCTCTTGAGTCATCTGTAGCTTAAGCAAGATGAATGGAAGGAGATGCGATGAGGGGATTTCCAACATGCAATAGATCCCTGCAAAGGGCTCAAGGCTCAAGTTGACCTTGTAGTGCACACAGCGTCTATCGATCTAGGCGTCCCTCGTCTCGGGACGTAGAATGAATACAGAACATTTCACTTGAGCTAGCCGCTTTCTCAGCTGTAGTCTCCATTACTAAAGTGCTGAAGCCTCTTCTACTGTCTCCAGCCCAGGGGAGGCATTCTTGTCTCTAATGAAGTGAGGTAGATTTGTTTACAGGATATTGATTGCAATGGTTTTCGTCCTTTTATTCAAGTAGCTCTGTGTTGCTGGTGAGTGGTTGTATCTCGACGGAGAGGCCGGATACAGGAGCAGAAACATGCAGGGTCCATGTGTCCAGAAACTCATAGCGTGATTAGAGCGAACAAGCTCTTAGCAGTTAAACCTGCTACTGTAAGCAGTGCAGAATTGACTGGAATGTGCAGCTTTAATCAAAAATGTGTTTCTTTTTCAATGTCGAGTCTTGGCTCAGGGGAATCAAGGAGCTTGTTAGTATAGCCTTTTGTCACATCTTGCTATTTTATGCCTGAGAACACACACAAAAACGTTCTGGTGTAAGCTGCTAATATGTGAATGTGACAGTATTTTCACTCGGTTTTGATAATTTGCATTTTCTGTTTCATACCCACTATTATCCTCCAATAAAAATGATATTTAAATGTGAAATATGTTATTTTTTATGTTGAAATACTTGTTCTGTCTTAGTTTAATGTGCAGAGACTGCTATAAATAAGCCATTTTGTACATTGATTTCCAGAAGATTTGTAAGTACGTACTGTGGCTGTATGGCACTTTTATAACATTGCATTGGTCCGACATGTCAACATTCTTGCTCAGTATGTGTGTTAATGTTATTAGAGATTTATTTAGATAAATAAAGTCATTAATAATGTAATATTAATGTATCTTAATATGAAGTGAACAAACTCACAAATATTTTTAAGTTGCTTTACTGGTCCCTCTTGGAATCAACTTGGAATCATCTTGTTTTAGTCTAAAGACTTCATTTATTTGATCAACAATAGAGTAAAACATATTATTACGATTTTTAAATGTTTAAGTGTTTTTTTTAATTCTATTTTAATGTATGCGATTAATTGCACAGCCCTATAAAATGCAATTCATTCCTGTGATGGCAAAGCTGAATTTTTAGCAGCTATTACTCAAGTCTTTAATGTCATATGATTTGGTGCTCAAGAAACAGTTCTTGCATCTTTATTAAATAAAACTATTAATTTCTTAAAAAAAATGACACCAAACTTTTGAATGGTAGTGTATATGCATGTATAATACCTTATTTTGCATTGGGGTTGTACAATTAAATGCAGAGATTTTAAAAATTATCTTGAAATAATTTCAGATGAAAAATGTGTGAACACTAGTAGAAGGTTTTGTGCAGATTTTCATGTGACATGGATTGGAACCAATGCAGTAACAAATAATTTGCATGTAAGGTTTGACGTTTTAGTGAATTATTATTCTGATGGTATATTAGACTCTCAGTAGTATGTTTACATATCAGAAACTCGCACTGGTGCAACCTAATGAGGTTTACAGCATATAAAGGTTTTCACATTTACATGCTGTAATTTATGAGTGTAATTCTTGTTCTGTGGAGCTGTGAGTTATGTAGAATGTAATGGAAGCCTATTCAAGCATGCTCATGTAGGTGACATCCCCTGAGGGAATGGACATAGAAAGGTTAGCTTGCGTAGGAGGATCGAGCTACACTGAGGACACCTGTGCTTTGTAGATGCTTGCTGACCTTTGTGCTCAGTTTGTGTGCTTTGAATGCATTAAAGCTGATGTTTTTGGAATAGACTGTAGTAAACCATTAAAGATGCCGTTTGTCTTTTTTGTTTACACCATTTTGAGTCTCTCAGCTGCTAGTTTAGCTTTGACACAATAAGAACATTGAACATAGCATCTGTCCTGCGTTTGTAATCTGTGTCTGTCTTTAGTAGTTTGCCCTTTTGTATTTTATACTGTCCTGTTTCTTTATTGACTTCCAACAGTGCACATGCAAACTACTTCATTCAAATACCAGTGAACCCAGAGATTCTTAAGTCATTAAGAAACCTGTGAACAAAAGAATAAAATTTTACTTCATATCTGCAAAGGGCAAGTTCTTTCTATATTTGTTTTAAATGCAAGGGCAGCAGGCAGGTGAGGTACCTTCTCATCAGAAAGGTGACTTCAGGGGTTTTTCTGCATGCAAGACTCATGCAAGGTGCAATGCACTCATAAGCCACTTTTCCACCGAAATTACCTGGAACAATTTGTCCCAGGTACTTTTTTTTTTTTTTTTTACCCCAGATCTGTTGATGTCTGCGTTTCCATTGCAGTCTAAAGTACCGAGAAGAATAGGCAAATAGTCTGGTGGCGTAGGTCTGCGTGCGTTTCTCAATACCAAGTACGCAAATTTGGGACTTGCGTCCTTGGTAGCTCTGACTTCGCGAGTTCGACTGGGGAGTGTGAACTCCCGCGGTCGGGATGACACAAGTCCGGTAATTCTGCAAACAGCAGCATACGTACTTGATAACATCAGTCAGCTCGCCTCTTTCATTTTCATTTTAACATATTAATAGATTAATAGATTAAAGACCAAAGATTACCTGTTAGATTTACCCAAAGCGAATTATATCTCATGTTTAACCACTGCAGAGACATGAGAGCCAGCGGCAAATGTCAGAAGGACTAGCCGAGGTTATGCTCCTCTCAGTGGGTTACATGAGCACTGAGCACCTGGTGATTGCGTGGAGCTCACGTCTCCGAATACGCGAAGCACATTTTCAAATAGGCGCTGTCTTTATAAATAAACCGCAGATTTGAGTTTTAAACAACTACGTTCTCGCCTGAAATACTTTTAAAACTACATTTTGTGACGCAGTAACAGTAATATTTTTAAAAATTATGCGAATATGGTGGTTGAAATACAGTGCTGCGTGAACTCAACCAATCAGCATACTCAGCGCCCAAATCCCGCCCCCGAAAGTTCCGGACCTTTGAAAAAGTATAAATCTCGCGAGCAGGGACTTTCTGAGGGGCAAATTTGTACCCGGAACTTTTAGATCCTGGTTCCTGCGGTGGAAACACACAGAGTACCGGCCCAAAGTCCCTAGTTCCTGGGGAAAGTTCCTGCAGTGGAAACGGGGCTATACTTGATGGTCTGTTATGCTGAAACGTAAGCCTCCTCACACAGTTTTAGACTGTCTAGCATTTTCACAGAATGATGACAGGTCATCTGTTGTTAGTCCATATTTCATAAGCATTCATTTTACATGATCTGTCTTGCTTGTATAACATTGTGAATGTAAAATGCTCTTAAAAACAGGTGAAACTAGGCAATGAGTTTTTATTTTATTTTACTATTCTTATATCATGCATATGCATTAGTATAGTGTTTCCTATTTTTTGTCCACAAAATACCTTGAAGCTTGAATGCCCAGAAATCCCTGTGAGGTACCTTAAAGGTCAGAGATATTTCATTTTGACGTTTGCGTGACTTTAGATCTATGAATGAACATAAGAGGAGTTCAGGAGTCTCTGATGGTTGTGACCTGTGCACGTGTCAGAATGCTGCTTTTAAAAAGTGCTTCCACATGGCTGATTTTACACACAAACTGCTCTAATGCTCTATTCATCTGAATAAAGCACAACAGATCTTCTAAGATAAGACCACATATAGATATAGATTGATAATTGAATCTTTTAAAGGTTCATTTGGGGAAAATGCCAGTGGTGTAATTATCATATAAATGCCAATTCAGGCCTTTTGGATCAACAATTGAGACTATGCTCCCCTTTTCTCAAAAATTGGAGTTTTTTTTTTTTTTAATCGTATCAAGTGTATTTCTGTGTATAAGCAGCTCTTCTCTGAGTCCATCCTTCATGTGCCCCGTTTGCTGTTACTTTTAGAAGGAAAGCTGTGTAAGACCCCTAAGGAAATAGATATATTTAGGCACAATGTAGGCTGTACATAAAAATATCAGTTTGTCATGTGTGCACATAAGTTGGAGTCTGAATCAGACTTGAAATGCTGTGATCTGGTTCAACCAGTACTATCAAAATTGGCTCTCCTGCAATTAAATATTTAGAATAATAATTATTCATGTTTTAAATGAATTACTGACCTGACCTGACCTGTT
>JAFVLL020012049.1:184561-212555 GCA_021397915.2 Tor tambroides | reverse complement strand
CTGAATTCTGCTGTTTCGTTTGTACTTTGATACAGTTCAGTTCCAAAACTGAAAAAGGGAGTTGCTAATGATGATGTTCACACAATATGTGCTGACAGGAGTCTATCAGGTGGCTTGAGGATGAGAAGGTTCTCCTGGAGATGACTGAGGAGGTGGACTACGACGTGGACTGCTACTCTTCTCAGCTCGAGCAGATTCTTGACCAGAAGATTGAGATCCTTATTGAGCTCAGAGGTAAAGCATCCTCTAGAATGTTTTTCCTTTCAGTGTTCCCCTGATGGAATGATTATTAATGGATGCTTGTCTGCTCGTATTATCAGATAAAGTGAGGTCGTTCCGTTCTGCTCTTCAAGAGGAGGAACAAGCCAGCAAGCAGATTAACCCCAAGCGGCCCCGTGCGCTGTAGCCTGGGACATGCTCACGGAGAAACGACAAACACAAGAGTCCTGTAGGCTTCTTGATAGTATTCAGAAGTATTCTGAAGAAACCTTTCCTACTTTCACATGTGAAATAAAGCGTTAGGTAATTCTCTTACAAATCAGCAGAGGATAAAATAAGGGGATTTTTTTTTCATCATTAAAACCCTTAAATGATTCTGAGGAAAGCTTTAGAATTTTTTTATTAGTATCGATTTTATTTATTTACTTTTTCATTGTAGGTTAAGGGTACAGACTTGTATCAGTTGATACATGTTTTACCCTTTGGGTTTTTTTTTTTTTTTTTTAGCTGTACCACTGAAATCCTTCCTTCGAAGTTGTTCTCTAAATTGTATGCATGATCACTCTGCAACAGGTTATCACTCCGTTCCTAGCATGACTGACTTGGTTCATCTGCACTTTAAATAACCTTGTTTTTTGGGGGTCCGTTTACCGTACTTGGCACGGTGTATGTTTCTGGTGATTGGCCGTTACAGCATTTTACTCTGTTTCACTTTGTCATTTCTTGAAGGCTTAGTAGATGAAGTTTAAGATGTTCTCAAAGAGGCATTAAATGCACTGGGAGAAAAATCTTGAGGTTATGTGAATGAACGTGAGAATTGTCAGCAGTTAGTTTTGTTGGTTTATCAATGACCGCTGTCCCTTTTCCACATGATATTCTCTTTGCCGTCTCTCTCATCTGTTTATCTGTAGAATACTTTCGTGCCATATCATGTTTCCTTGTGGAAAGGAAGTTAACAGTCCACCAACTTAGTGTTTTGCTTTTAAAACTTCCCAACATTCTCACATCTCCTGTTAAAATTTGTAAAATGTAATAACTTACAGCAAGATTCTCATAACAAATTGGGAATACCACGTATC
The DNA here is from genome assembly GCA_021397915.2 of Tor tambroides. Lineage (NCBI taxonomy): Eukaryota > Metazoa > Chordata > Actinopteri > Cypriniformes > Cyprinidae > Tor > Tor tambroides. The sequence goes on along the minus strand of JAFVLL020012049.1, from coordinate 211,257 downwards.
TGCTGTTGATGTTTTCAGTGTTGGCACCTCTCAATTCAGTGGTTGCTAAATAAAGAATGATTCAACAAAATTTTGCCTTTTTATCCTGTTTGCTGACTTTAATTTTTAGATTCTTGTTTTAAGAGTACTTAAGTTGTGATTTCTTATGGTTGTAAAAATAGAGGAGAGTTTTATTTAGAGACTGTGGTAACTTTGTCCTAGAGGGTAAGAATGAAAGTATAAAAGTTTAATAAGCTTGACTCTTCCAAGGATATTACAGTTAACTTTTTCTGCATGTACTAAAATAATTAAAAATGAAATACTAATTAATCAAAACTATATAGACATGAAAAATAAACTCTACTATGACTAAAACTACAACCAAAAAATGAACTAATTCAGCATAAGAAAAATATAGTATAAATATCTCAATGATACTAAAATAACACTGGACTCTTCATACTTAAAGTAAAAATATTGATTTCTTTTTGATATTTTATATCATAGATAAACGTACGTTTTTTAAGCAGGACTTGTTAAAGCAACTGCATTGAAGTTGTATGCTGATTTTAATACCGATTTGAGTCGATGGAGTTCCAAAGTTATTGGCGTAGGGGGCGCTGTTTACGCGCGATTCGGTCCCGTTTAAGGGCAGAAAAAAAGGGGCGTAGATAAATAAACAAATAAAAAATAGCGGCAGTATAAAAATAAGTAAAAGTCCTAAAAACAACACACTAGAAATACTGTCACATTTTACTATTAGTAATAATTTAATTTCAATCTACAGGTTTTGTGCACATTGCTAAAATTCATGAGAAACCATACCATATATTTTTATAGCAGTACTAATTAACGACTGTTCATTATTATTCCATATTTAAATAAGATTTTAAAAAATCAACACATCTGATTAATGTAAAAATAAATGTAATTTATATTGTTATATATATATTTAAAAAAAAAAAACATTTTATTTTATCGCTTTCTTTTATTTTGATAAGCCTACTTCCGGAAGGCGTTGTCATTGCGTTATTGAAGCGCTTTTCACGCCTCTAGATCTCATTCACGCCGTTTACCCTGCAGTCGGTTAACCATCCTTCACATAAGTGTCTTCTCCGTTGCCCTGAACGTTTCTTCGTTCCGGCATTTCTTTTAATTTACTTATAATTTATTTAATAATTCAACGTTTGGCAACACACGGGCATCTCCAGTGTAATGCTGCGGGGAGAAAAGACTTCTTCACCACGTCAACAAAGGTACTGTTGATCACAACCCAACTACATTAATCACACTGCTTCTAAAAACGTGTTTAATGCAATTAAAATTGTGTACGTATATCACATTTATCATCTTGTCTGACACGTTTGACAGATCGCTATCAAGCTGATGACGTCACTCTTCGGATGGTTATCAAGCTGAGGTCATCTTCCAGATTTTAATGGGCTGTTATAAATCTCATAAATACAGTCAACTGGTGAGTACGTCATAAAGCATACGGTAGAATGCTATAGTTTAAGGGTTTGGTTTTATTAGATCTCAGTGCATCATTCTCTTATCTTTCTGTCCTGTAACTACCCTCTTCCTGTACTGTCAGGTGTATTTTAGGGTGGTGGGTAATCAGGTACTGGTGCTGGTAAAGGTACTGTTGATCACAACTGAACTGTATTAATCACACCTCCTCTAAAATGTATTTAATATAATTGTAATTGTGAATGTGTATCACATTTATAATACGTTATATGTCTGAAATAAAATTTATATAAAATCTAACAGGGACTGAAGGCCCTGTTCTCTTTGTTTTATAACAACTATATACTTCTGTACTCATTAAAGTTGACAAAATTTTTAAGTTGAGGTCAAAGACTGAGCAAAATATTTTAAGAGGCATCAAAGTATAAATTTATATGAAGTATATACATTTTGTAAGGTATATATTTGCTTATCATTTTATTAAAATATTTTAAAAGGCATCAAATAAAGTATAATACCACCAGTAGAGCATCTGCTATACTATAATTAAATATTCTTCCAATCATTTCAATTTTAATCATTTTAAAGTGAGAAAATATTCATTTTTAAAATTAAAATTAATTCATTATAATATCAGTTTATAATTGTACATGCATATATTTATATATTATTGCTTATAATTTTATTCTGTTAAAATGTTTTAAAAGGTGTCTATGTCTAATAATGTATAAAAGCACTGGTAGAACACTTGCTACAGTATAATGAACATTGTAGCCTGTGATTTTAATTTAAAATTAAATTAAATTTTAATTTTAAATTAATTAAAAATTAAAATTCTAAATTAAATTTAAATTTAAAGTTTTAATTCATAATAAAATTTAATTTACTTATAATGAAATATTCGTAGCCTGTAATTTTAATTTAAAATTTAAATTTAAAAATAAATTTAAATGTAATTTGAAAATGTGTGTGTGTGCATGTGTGTGTGTGTGTGTGTGTGTGTGTGTGTATATATATACATACACACACACATATACATATATATATATATATATATATATATACATACATACATACACACACACACACACACACACACACACGGATGGGCATTTCAAGCAAAAGTAATATTCGAAAATTATTCCACTGGGAATTATTTGATTGTTATTCGAAAATAGTACACTTTCCCCGCAGGCATGCATGCACGCATAAGGCTTACACACCCATAAACAGAGAGAGACAGACCATTCACGCTTTTAATCTGTATGATAACAAACTGTTTATTTTCTTAAAAGATACGCTATCTTAACTCAAGCCATATAATGATGAAACATGTAACATGCTGAAACATATTAATATAATAAACATAACAGAATGACGGCACTTATTAACATAGCAGTCTGTCGATTAGCATAAATCAGCTGCTCATAAGGTATTTATCTGCTCAAAAAATATATTCCAATACTTTCTCTCATGATTATATCGTTGGGTAATTGTACTGTATATTAACTGCAGGCATCAGTGAGCCGTTATTAATAAGTGGGGCATTGAAACCGCTTTTGAATGCGCATGCACGACTGTTTTACTTTAACTTTCGTGATTCGCAATCACGTTTATACTGTGGAGCAGCAGTACTTACCACACATTTTAGAAGATTAGATGTTTGTCTGTGGTGCTTAGGATCTGCAGATCTTTCGCCATCGTCTTGTCAGTCATCTCTCCTTACTCTGTTGCTGGAAAGTGAAATTGCATGTACTGTAATGTAACAGGCTACCGCTAGTATGCGGCTAACCATGTGTCCCTTTAGTGCCTTTCCCAGAACGGATTCAGCATACCTCTAACCCAGTCGAGGATATCTGTGGTCCGCACAGAACTCTTATTTGACATCATTCTTAGTTGCAAGTCTACAGTGTGTGCGTGAGACAATGTGTTCTTCTGTTGTCTCTGACAGCTTTTAGGTGCATTATTGGCAGCACTACCCTCTGCTTATGCGTCACCACCACATCAGCACCGAAATCACGGGGAATTTTTTAAACAATAATCGCACAACCTATTCAATATTCTATAATAAAATCAACTAATCGAATATTCAAAAATCGTGACCCGTCCCTAATACACACACACACACACACACACACACTATTGATTATAATTTTATTTTATTTTAGTGGGAGAAATCAGTCCTTGTCCCATTTGATCTTTAAAATTATCTGTTGTCCTTCAGCAATACACTTTACTTGTTGATTGCTCCAGACTGTAGTGTATGGAAATCATTTACTAAATAGCAGTTGACTAAGTAAATATTACACCACCCCACAAAAACATTCTGTTAATTATAAATTCCAGTTTTTCAGTCAGAGTTCTTCCATTTATTTGAAAATAATTTATGCATGCCACTGTATTTGCTCCCATAGATCTAATCTCATTGTGGATTCAACGCTCACCACACCCACGCAGAGAAGCATGAGCTCACACAAGAGACCTGTCCGGGCTCGGCCTGATTCTGACAACAATTTCTCCGTGGCCCGTGACCCGAGTGCACCAGTTGCGGAAGAGGGCCCCGGTCTCCTGGCTAAGCTGATGGAGCTTCCCGTAGCCCGATTGTCTCAGCAGCAGCTGAAAAGGCTGGAGGAGCATCGGTACAGCAGTGCGGGACGGTCCCTCCTGGAGCCCTTCATGCAGGGATACTGGTGCTGGCTGGTGAGCAAAGTGCCTCTCTGGATGGCGCCAAACCTCATCACCATAGTGGGACTCGCTACTAATATTATCAGTACCCTGATACTGGTATATTACTGCCCTACTGCCACTGAACAGGTATTGTACACTTTCACTGCTTCAGTAGATTCCCCATTACTGGTTTAAAATGTTCAGCTACAAATCCTAATTCATTTTATTTTCACCTGCTAACAGTGGTATAGAATATTTAGCAGTTATTTTAATTCTTATTAATTATTTTAATATCCAATTTAGTCTAGTTTTTGTTATTTAGCAGCAGTTACAGATCTTGGTCATTTTTGCTAATTTTAATGTCAGTTTATGAATATTTAGACTGCAATTAAACAGTGATTGCACTGGTCATTTTCAAGACATTTTATTTTTTGTTGATTTTAATATCAGTGTCTAATTATGAATATTTAGTAGCTGTTGCAGTGGCAACTATCAGAACATTTTTTGTTGGTTTAATATCAGTTATGATGTCACTTATGAATATTTAGTAGCTTTTACAGCAGTTGCCTTAATAATGTGGTGTTTTATGTTGATTTAATCAATTTGAATATAATTATGATTATTTAACAGCCATTGCAATGGTCACCATTTGAACATTTTGTTTTTGATTTTAATATCAGTTTTAGTTATTGTTAATAGTTATTTCAGTGGTCATCATCACGACATTGTGTTTTTTGTTGGTTTTAATATCAGTTCAGTCCACTTATAAATATATAATAGCTATTATTACAGTAGTTACCATACTTTTTGTTGTTAATTAGATTTAATTCAACTGATTTAGTATCAATTTTAATCTATTTATGATTGTTATTAGCCATTACAGTGGTCACCATTAGGACATGAATGTTTTGATGATTTAATTTGATTATTAATATTTAACAACTGTCACAGTGGTCACCATTAGAACACTGTCTTTTTTTTGTTGATTTATGTATCAGATTTAGATTTAGTTCAGTTATAATAGTGACTATTAGGACATGATCATTTTGTCAACTTTAATATCAGTTTCATTCAACTTAAGAACATTCACTAGCTGTGAAAATAGTCGCCAGTAGGAGATATGGTCTTTTTTGCTTATTTTAATACCAGTCTAAATGTAATTATGAATATTTAGTAGCAACTGCAGTAAATTCTTGGTTTTACTTCTTACTCTGCCTCGCATATAGCCTACGAAGGCCATAATTTAGTATATTCTGAGCTCTCCTGAGGAGATAATTGCTGTGGTCTGTTTAAACAGTGCAATAAGACACTGTGTATTGTCAGACACAGCTTGTTCTGACAGCTGTAACGGCGTCTGTTTATCAGCTGTAACAGTCTTATGATTCCTGCTGTTATGGAAAACATCTACATTGCTCAAGTCTGCAATACAACACCCTCTCTCTCCACATAGCGTTTGTATCCACAATTAGGCTTGTAGTTATAAAAGAACACATCCATATCCACCTTTGTTGCAGTAAGTATGAAGTTGCATGTTGGTCATTGGTTCAGTGAAAAGCATCAAAGTGGACAGAAATTTAAGCCCTTTTTATATTTTTCAGGCACCAACGTGGGTCTACTTAGCCTGTGCTTTGGGTCTGTTCATCTACCAATCATTGGATGCCATAGATGGAAAGCAGGCACGACGGACCAATAGCAGCACACCACTTGGCGAGCTCTTTGACCATGGCTGTGACTCCCTCTCTACAGGTCTGCTCACGTTTGTGTATGCAAATACAATCAGCTACTATATTACACTTAGATACATGGCACATTACTTTATTGTTAAATTCATTTACAAGATTGAGCTCTATACATTTGAGTAGAGATGTGTAGGTCAAAATGTATTATCTAATGTATAGGACCCTATGAAATACATTTCATTTTTTCCCAAATTCTGTTTTATTTTTTCTAAATTCTGTTTTTCCGTTTTAATTTTTCTGGATTCTGGGTTTTTTCCCCGTTTTCATTTTTCTGGATTTTGTTTTAATGTTTAAATTAAATTTTAGTAATCAAAAAGCATGTCTAATTAATTGAAATCATGAAACTGAAACAATTTAACAGCAATTAATTAATTAGTTTTCTGGATTCCATTTTAATGATTTCATATATATAAAATTATTATTTTTTTCTTTTTTTCTGCTAAATAAATACTGGTAAATAATTCTTCTTGTAAATATTCCTTAATAAATAATGTTGTACTATATATTATATTTGTCATAGTTTATTCAAGTTAAACCAAACTTTTGTTTTGATGGGTTGCTGTGAAGATTTTAAAGTTTCTGTTTGCGTATGATATGACAATAGTTTTTCTCAAAAGAAACAGTAAAATGCGCATAACTCTCAGAGCAGTTCTAGAGATTGTTTAGTGTTCATGTGCTCATATATTGAGGCCGGCAGAGGCTGAAAACACTGCGAGTGTCACGCGTACTTCAGTATGTGTGTAGTAAATGAAATAGTGCATCTGCGCCATTCATTCACACAGAGACGCAGAACATGCAGGATACTTTTCATTTGAAAATTCTGGCAAATTCAATGACATTCCGCGTTATATACTAAATTCCGTAACCTAAAATCTTAGACACACTGGGCTTTAAAGCAAAAAATTATATCTATTATTCTATTCTAATATTATTATAATTTATTTTTATGTTATACTGTATTTCTTACTATAAAAACATGTGGACTGGTGTTCGATTTGAAAAATATTGTGGAAAAATACTTTAGACTGTTTTTCCACCAATATATCATCCATCTTAATTTTTATAAGATCCAATTTCACATGTACGCCCATGTTTATCATCTGAAAGATCTGTTATTGACTGTTAAAATAACAGCTTTTGGTCTCATTTTTGGGCCATTCTATGCATTCTATCCATTTTTCTATGCATATCTATATATCTATATCTACATCTATAAATATATATTATATATAATCTTATGTGTAAACATATAAATATATATCTCTATCTATCTATCTATCTATCTATCTATATATATATATACTGTATATATATATATATATGTGTGTATATGTATGTATATTTGTGTGTATATATGTATGTGTGTGTGTGTCTGTTACTGAGACATATACTTGTCTTACTTGTTGTTTTGTGTCTTTCTCTGATGCAGTGTTTGTGGTCCTGGGCACCTGTATAGCAGTGCAACTGGGTACTCACCCTGACTGGATGTTTTTCTGTTGTTTTGTGGGCATCTTCATGTTTTATTGTGCCCACTGGCAGACGTATGTTTCTGGAACGCTGCGCTTTGGCATGTAAGTGAAAACTCTCTTCTTAATCAAAATTGATGGCTCCTATACTTCACGTTCAATACACAGATATTATATTTGAACATTCTGTTCTGTTCATGGGAAACAAACAGCTTTCAGACAACTGTTGTACTGTTGATAAAGGACTACAGAAAGAACGAAAAATGCAGGATTTGAGTGAGATTAATAATTATCTAATTTTATTTCATCTTTTAATCACTTTTTCGCTATTTGCTTGTGCAGAATTGATGTGACTGAGGTTCAAATCTTCATTATAATCATGTACTTATTGGCTGCCATTGGAGGAACAGCTTTTTGGCAATCTGTGGTAATTTAAATCAATCTTAATTCTTTCATATTTTGGTCATATGATTAGACCATATGCTCAAGAACAAATGTGTTGAATCTATATATCATGGTTGGTCAGGAAATCTGATTCTCTTGCATGTTGCATGTGTTCAGTGAAATGCAGAATCCCTTTACATGATGTACAATGAAAAGCACTCATATAATGATGTGATGATTGGAAACAGGATATGAGAGATTTGTTTTTAATCTTTCAGATCCCTGTAATAAATATCCAGTTTAAAATAATACCAGCCCTTTGCACTCTTCTGGGTGCCATCTTCTCCTGCACAAACTACTTCCGGGTTATATTCACAGGTGGAATGGGCAAAAATGGATCTACTATTGCGGTAAGTTACAAACTAAAGTGTAGGTGATTTCTGCTCCACTAAACAGAAATGCTAAAAGACAAAAAAAAAAAAGTGCATAGTAAAATGGGTGTAAAATTCAAAACTCTGCCCATTATAAGGCAAAAGAAAGTAGATACAGTGGAAATGGCTCGGTCGCAAATGTAGCATGCATTCATAACAGATTTTCGTGCAGTGCCGTTACTTTGAAGAAATCTGATTTGTTATACATCAAACAACAGCTCTATTTCACCAACAACAAATTCAAACAAGATGCCATTCTTCTGTCTCATATGGATGTTATGCCAGATGTATGTATTTTTAATTTTTAATGTTGGGTTGTTTGTGTAACGTCTGTTTTTTGTTGTTAAAATAAATATGCTGCCATTTTGTGCCATTGAGGTTATACTGTGTGAATCTTTTCGTTTTGTTTTGTTTTTTATATTTTTTGGGGGGATTTTTGCCTGTATTCAGACAGAGGTTCTAGTTGCATCTTTAGTGATTTTTCAACTATTTACTGTCTGAGGTGGATTTAGAGGTTTTTGCAAAAAAAGCACAAGTGGATTTAGCTGGTTTTGACGCAAAAGAAAATCTAACTTGTTAAAAACCAATGGATTGTCTAAAGTGACATTTTTGAAAAAAAAAGAAGTTATTTTTGTCACTAACTAATTACCTTATCATTACCTTTAAAATGAAACTACTGAACCTGATCATAAGAGCCTGATAAAAAATGCTCATTTAAAAGAAAAGAAGTCTGATGGATTTAGAGGGTTTTGCATCTGAACTCTTCATATATATATATATATGAGCTAAAGTAATATACTTTGAGCTTCATTTTTTTAATATACTTTGAGCTAAAGTATATTAAGTAGCTTTAAAATATAATTGTGAAATGAGTGACTGAAAACTGCTGTGAAATAATGAATAAGCAATCATTTTTTCATGCAGTATGTATCAGACATTTTTTTTTCATATAGTATGGATCAGATATATGTAGGGTGGGGCGATATGGCAAAAAAAATATAATCTTGATTTTCTCAGAACATTTGACTGATTCTTGATTTTGTACGATTTTTAACTAGTCAACTTGAAAATGGGACTACAACATGATTCAAGTAACGTTTTCTTTACTAACCTTCTAGTTAAAGAAAATTCTATTCAAAGTGCACCTTGTACAAACTTGTCTTATTCATATTATATATTCAGAAATAATACAAGGAAAATGCTTTAAAAATTCTCAAGGTAATTTAAATTCAAAATGACTGAAGGTATAACACCAGTAGACTAATATTAACTATAAATCTTCTGTAAAAACTATGAACAGCAGCTTTCAGCCTGTCACCATGATGCAAACATGAAATATCAGACATAGTAGTTCTTTACAGGTTTTTTATTCGATGGTGGTGCTTTTCCATTGTTTTTTCTATGTAAATATGGACATGTTTGACTGTTGAACGAATGAATGAATGAATGAATGATGCATTTATATAGTGCTTTATTGTGTATTGCTGTACACCCAAAGCACTTTACAATCATGTGGGGGTGGGGGGGGGGGGGGGGTCTGTTGCGCTAGCGTCTCTCGCAGCATCTCATGCATGAAATGGCATTATAAAAACGCGGCGCTCTAGTTATTAAAAGACGTTCGACTTTCATCTTCTTGCATTTTTTCCTATTCCACTGCCCGCGTCACATCTTTGTCAACACAAAAGCGCATTCTGTGTGAATGGCGCCTAAAGATATATTCTACATAAGGTCCTTCACAGAGCGCGTCACTCGTGAGCGGTTAATCATATGGTTGGATCGTTCTTTTCTCTCTACTGTTATCACTGGCATATTGTCAAAGTGTCTAATACTCACATTTGGTAATATTTCTATTCAAAATCGCGATTCCTCGATTCATAAAAAAAAAAATCGTGGCAAAACATTAAATTCAAATAAAGTCTGAAGAATCGCCCAGCCCTAAACGTATGCATTCTTAAATGTACATGATGTGAACTAATTGTCAAAAAAAAAAAAAAAATCTTGTTACTCTAAATTAATCACACAACTGTTTTTCTTCTTTTACTAGGGAACAAGTGTTTTGTCTCCATCCTTCCATATAGGAGTGGTAATCACACTTGCTCTAATGATCTATAAGAAGTCATCAGTGCAGCTATTCGAGAGACATCCATGTCTCTACATCTTAGCGTTTGGGTGTGTCTCTGCCAAACTCACCAACAGATTGGTGGTAAGATCCTGAATGACGTTAGTATACTGTATTTATTTATGCACACTAGACACTTTTCACACACTACTGTGTATACATAATCCCACAAAAGACTCAGTAATATATGTATGTTTACATGCTCATACACTACAAATCATCTTACACTGTTCTCCAGCCAGCTGCTTGACTCACAATGTTTCTCTTTGCACATGTACAGTATTTGTGAAGCATTTGTACAGTTTGTATAGTTTGTATTTTTTAGTTTGTGTAGGTAACCATTTATATATAGTATATTTATAGTCAAAATCTTTCAGTAGGTTAGTTGTGTATAGGTTTATACTGTTTTACTTCATTGTTGTATGTCTGTATTTATGTAGCACCGTGGTCCTGTGAGACACGACATTTCGTTCCACTGTATGTCCCCACATGTAGCGGAATGACAATAAAGCTCGACTTGACTTGACTTATTTCAGCTTCACTAAATAAGTACTAAAATAAATTGCTTCTAACACATTCTGTATGAATACCATTGACAGATTATTGATATATCTCTACCTGAACATTTAGACTTAGCTTGGTGTTTATAGCTGGTAGGAAGAATTATGGCTTGCATGCAAACATAAATCTGTTGTGTTTATGCATATTTTGATATAAATACTAAATGTTGTCTGTAGTTCTTATCTGTAAACATTTGTCACACTCAAGCCATATTAGCATCAGTTAATGGAAATATCACTACAGTCACATCTGTTTTGTTGTCCAGGTTGCTCATATGACAAAGAGTGAAATGCATCGTAACGACCTGGCCTTCACCGGTCCAGCGCTGCTGTTTCTGAACCAGTACTTCAACAGTTTCATCAATGAGTACTGTCTTCTGTGGGTCGCTCTGGTACGTGTAAGATCTGTCTGAAAACATGCATTTTCCTTGCTCTTTTGAAATAAAGAGCTCAGTGTAGTATGTAGACATACTTCGATTTTTCACATCGCATGGCTACTTACACGGTCTGCTGAGACTAGACATTGAAACTAAGTTTAAACAAAGGTCAGAAACTGTCATGGTTGTGACGTCACAATTACAAGCACATTCAGGTCAACATGATATCAGAATTGCCACAATTTACATTCTTAATAAACTTTCCTTGTCATATTATGCAAAATTATGCACATTATTTCAAATTTAAAAAGAAATCTATAATATAGTAACTTGCTCTTCCTCTGAAACATCTTCGATCTATTTACACTATTTTAACAAACACATCGAGGTATGTGTGAAAGCCTGTTTCTGCCACTGAAAAAATAAAATAAAGATAATTGCGACTTTTTATCTCACAATTCAGATTTTTTTCCCTTGCAATTTTGACTTTTTTCCCTCAATTCTGAATTTTTCTCAGAATTGCAGGATAGGAACTTGCAATTTTGAGAAATAAAGTCAGAATTGGGAAATACAAATTTACAATTGCGAGACAAGAAGAAAAAAGTCAGAATTGTTAGGTAAAGTCACAATAAACTTTATTTTTTGTTCAGTGGCAGAAACAATCTATCTATCTATCTATCTATATATATATATACACTGAACATCCTGTTTCACCTGGAAATATGTCTGATTACAGAAGTAAAATGGATTGTGTATGGGGTTTCACATTGACTTTAACATTTCACTATTTCATTCAGCTATTTAGTATTCATCAACGTATTACTCATTTCACATGTGAAGATACTTGCTAATCATATCAGAAGTATAGAAGTCTTAAAGTTACAGTAGCATACTTTTTCTTGACTTTTTCTTGACTTTTTAACTGTACGAAGTGCATGATCGTCACCTTTATTTAACCCCAGCATACATCTTAAAAAAGCAATTCGCTGCTTTTAAAATTTTCATCTTTCATCAAAAATGCATTTGCCATGCTTTAGCTTTTTCCTTTCTGTTTGTAGGTGCTGTCAGCGTTTGATCTGGTGCGTTACTGCGTGAGTGTCTGTAACCAGATCACCACACACTTAAACATCCGTGTCTTCAGCATCCAGCCTCCGTCACCATCCAGAGTTCAGGCAGACAGCAGAAATCACCTCTAACCTTGCGTCCCCTCTCCCTCAAACACCTCCAGTAGGTCACGCACTTCAGTGAATGTAAAACACAACTCACAGAGACTGAGCCCAAATGGCTGCAGTTACGAACTTTGCTCTCATAATAAAGAGTGAGGATATTTGAAGGACGAAAGGGAATATTAACCGTTAGGACGCCATTCAGTTGTCAGTATTTTGTTGTTAGATGACCAGTTTTGTTTGCCATGGTTAGAATATTTGCCACAACTATGAATGTTTTTATTTTATAGTTTTAATGTTTGTTTTATTTTGTTGTTTTGTTACATTTAGTTTGTTTCGTTTCATTTTGTTTTGTTTTAGGACCAAGTATTTTGCCCAGCACTGTATATAACAACTGAATGCAATTTCGTAATTACAGAACGCTATAAGCGTCAAAATTTTGATTTAAACATCAAAATGTAAACTTAAAGGCCAGTATGTTTCACTGTTGCCAGTACAAAGCTGTGCTGTTGTCTGAGAAGAGCAGAGAGCATTCAGAGAGGTAAGAGATAACATCAGCTCTAATGACAAGAAAAACAGGCGCAAGTGTTTCTATCAATATTTCAGAAATTTCAAGAATTTCACATTTACAAATCCTGCTAATTCAGTCTCATTTGGTAAACTAATCTATACAGTATCATTTTTCTTTCTTTGCATTTGTTACTTTGTGTTTGTAGTGTTTTGGAGAGGATTATTATTATTATTTAGGTATACAATGTCACTAAATGATAAAAACAGTATTTTGATAGTGCCATATTTTCCTGATAATAACTGGGGCCAAGATAGATGTCTAGAATGATTATAACTAAGTGAGTTACACTGTACATATATGAACGCTTAATAACAGACATTAAAATCTAAAAAAATCAGTGTTTGTGGTCTAAATACTTTAGTTAATGTGAACTTGTGCCAATTTATTTTTGTGCCTTTTATTTGTCACTGTCGGTATACTCCTCTATGCACAGTAAAAGTTGGACTCAGCGATTTTGATATTTTTTAACCTCTTGTGTAAATCATATTTTGTTTGTAAGCATCATACTCAACAAGGATGCAATTTCATATTCCTGTGTGTTATGTTATTAAATTAGCAACCTGAAATCAGTCATTATATTTTTTTTTACCTTCATGCCAATTTGTTTGAGAAAACTGGATTTTTTTGACAGATTTATATTGCAAAACAGTAGACATTAACTCTGCGGTTCTGTATCGGGTGCTTCCAAGCGTAGAATATGAATAGTGTGGCTGAACTCCATGTGTGTTTCTCAAAATATGTTATTGTTTTGCATCTACCTCTGAGCAGTTGCTTGTACGTGCTATTTTAGTCTCTCGGTTTGAGACTTTTATTGAAAATGTTTTAATCCTGTTGTGAACGTTATTTAAGTGGGTTTCTGTGTATTTGTGTTTCTCCCTTTTTATTTTTTTAAACATGCCATCCGTTCTCTGAGGTCAACCAAAGCTGCAATACACACATAGTTGAAGAAAATGATGTCTGTCACTGCAACAGCAACAATACATGTATAATTTGTACCTCGACCAGGATTTTTCTTGTTCTGTTGATTTACAGCAAGTACTTTGCTTTGTAATAGACTAATGGTCATGAAATAAAGATTGTTATATTTATGTTAACAGATTTCTTGATCACTGCCTCAGTTTGTTTTAGTATAGTTATGTTAGCAAAAATCTACCATGGTTTTGGACATGCCATAACTAAAACTAAAACCATAAAAAAAAGACTGAAACTTTCAAATTAATAAAGACTATATAGACAGACACAATACAAAGACAAAAACAGAACAATATTACTGAGACTTTAAAATTTAAAAAAAAGAAAAGAAAAAAAATAATTAAATATAAATTAAATAAAACTGTTTGTGACCCTGGACCACAAAACCAGTCATAAGGGTCAATTTTTCGAAATTGAGATTTATACATCATCTGAAAGCTGAATAAATAAGCTTTCCATTGATGTATGGTTTGGTAGAACAATATTTGGCTGAGATACAGCTGTTTGAAAATCTGGAATCTGAGGGTGCAAAAAAAATCAAAATACTGAGAAAATTGCCTTTAAAGTTGTCCAAATGAAGTTCTTAGCAATGCATATTACTAATCAAAAATTAAGTTTTAATATATTTACAGTAGAAAATTTACAAAATATCTTCATTTACAAATGATCTTTACTTAATATCCTAATGATTTTTGGCATAAAAGAAAAATCGATAATTTTGACCCATACAATGTATTTTTGGCTATTGCTACAAATATACCCCAGCGACTTAAGACTGGTTTTGTGGTCCAGGGTTACATTTAAACATATTATTACACTTTTTTTTAGTAATATTTAATCAGTGGTACTAAAATAACACATAGTAATGTTTTCCTGTGAAGTAAACTTTGGAGCAACATATACACTTAGATAAGCAGCAAATACTCTCTTTATTAAGTCACATTGGTAACTTCATTACCCCTTAAGTTTTTTATAAGAACTACAATACTTTGCTTTTTGTAAATGAACAGTGTGCATCTTTCAGCTAAAGTCATACAGTATTCACTAATGAATCATCTCTATTGTGGAGCAGTTAATGTGGGCCTTACCGCCTCCAAACTCTAACCAACTTAACAGTGTTTGGTATGGTCTTTCTGTCCACAGTGGCCCTTTCCAAATGAGGCCTTTTAAACCACATTAAATACATGCACTTACTCTACAGTTACTGTAAAACTGTTGATTTAAACATATTTAATATTTGCATTTTCACACAAAAAACTAAACATTACCATAATTCTCACTTCTGAAATACATCTTATTTTCTGCTTTTTTTAATGAAAAACCATCTGAGTAATTAAAATTAACTATAAGAAGAAAAAACAAACATTTTTGTTACTTCAAATGAAATGGAAAAATAAACCTTAAACTTATTTTATTTTAGCTAGTTGCCAAAACAAAAATTTCTCATATAACTAAACTAACTGAATTGAAAATTAATGACTGTACAGACATACTTAAAACAAACTAATGAAAATTATTAAAACACAACAAAATTAACCCTTTTTTGTCCATTTTAGGTTTTTTTTTTATATAATTTTGCCTGTGTTAATGCTAACTGCATAAATTTTGGCTCAGGTGTGTATTTTTATTGGAATTTTACTATATCACCCCCATTTCCTTTAATAAATCTATTTTGCACTAGGAACAAAAAATAGTTCCTCTCAGCGCCTTTTGGACAAAAATGTCCCCATTGAAACCCATTAAAACTGCTATTTTTAATCACAGTGCCGTTAAACTGTAAAATGATTCAGTTTTTGTTAATAGGCATTCATTCTGTTGGCAAGGCTTCAAAATTAAATTTTTTACTATTTTTTTTTACCAGATGGTGCCATTTTTTCAGGTTTGGTCTATAAAGCAAATACTCGCTTTATTCCTGTTTTCTGCTTCTGCATATTATAAGTCAATTGGATAAATAATGCAGCTATAATTGTGTGGGTGTGTTGGTATAGATGTCAGAGTGTGGTTTGTATGTGTCATAAAAAAAATGTGTGTGTGTGTGTGTGCTTGTAATATTTGAGAGAGAAAAACTCTACAGCAAATCACAAATCCAAGCACTGTGTGCACCAGCAGAGTTTTTCTGGCATCTAATGGGGAAAATCTGGTACTGCGCCCAAACAAAATCTAACTGAAAGCTCATTTTTTGAGATATCAACCTCAAATTTGGAACACAACTTGTTTAGATTTATGGCTTTGATTTTCTAGCAGGTTTAGAGTTCAACATGTTTCATTAAATATATATTTTATATAAAATATTGTTCATAAATCATTTTCATAAACTTAAACCTCTATAACTTTTTTTTGGGTTTCACTTTTTAAACTTTTTTTACTTCAACAATAATCTGCCATGGATCTTCTTTAAAATGAGACCAAACGTAAGTCTGTGCTCCCAAGCTTCCAATTTTTATGACCGTTTTTTTGACATGGACATTTTTGTCCACTATGCACATAAGTGTAACTTTTTTTTTTATTTATGCACAAGGGTTAAATAAAATGAAAAGAGAAAAAAAATCTATTTATATAATGTATATTTATAACAAAATATTTGATCAATTATATGAAAACAACACTGATCAGCACCAGTAAAATCATATCATATCAAATTTTTCCATGGTGTGCTTAAAATTGTACTTCCAAAAATACATTAAATATAGTAATAATAATAATAATTTAATATATTTTAAATATATTTTTCTATAACAGTGATAAAAACAAAATTTTTCCAATGTTTTTTTGTCACACTCAAAAAAAAAATGTCAGGCTAGTATTTGAGTTTTGATGTAACCTAATAAACTTATTGTGATACATATTTGTCAGTTATACATAAATGAAACTAAGATTTCTGCATGGAATAGTTAACTATTTGCATCTATTTGATTTTATTTAAATAATCATATTTTCAAAATGCATTTATGCAGATTGCGTAGAATCAGCTTAAATCCGTTCACTGAAACTTTTTTAAAATTATATTTCTTTTTATACTTAAAAAGTACATGATACATTTTTAATGTGTTTATTGATAAACTGACTGTCTTCAGAGGCCACCGTGTGCTGAGGACACTGTGTGTGTGTGTGTGTGTGTGTGTACCTACTTAACCATATTTTGGGGACAAATTTGTACCCAAAAGTGAGGTAAACCTGACAAAATCTCCAAAAACCTCCCTTTGGGGACGTCCTCATTTGTAAAACAAGCTTAAAAATAAACTAAACAATGTTTTTTTGAAATTGTAAAAATGCAGAAAGTTTCCTGTAAGGGGTAGGGTTAGGTGTAGGGTTGGTGTAGGGCAATAGCACATACAGTTTGTACGGTATAAAAACCATTACGCCTATGGAATGTCCCCATTTGGATAGCTAAGTAAACATGTGTGTGTGTGTGAGAGAGAGAGAGAGAGAGAGAGAGAGAGAGTGTTTTCACTTCAGTGAGCGCAGAAAGTGAAATCACGCTGAATGAGTGTCAGCTGACTTTGGTCACAGGACTTTAGAGAGAGCATCACACAAAACCACACGCGATCATTCAGATTTTAGAGGCACTAACCCACTCTAACCACCTCTGATCTATCTCTTTATATTTCTGTTTGTGAACATTCATTTCTGTGTAACTAATTCGGCTTCACCAGACGATGTTGATGTCCATTTGATTTGGTGATGCTGAGTCTCAGCTGACCTGACGTCCTCTTATTTCTGTCTGCATGAGGGCGTTCTGAGTCTTGTGTTTGTTCAGTTTTGATATGCATCCTCCTCTCAGTGTGTGTGTATATCTATGTATAACCTTCTGTCTGTTGGGTTGATCTGACCTTTAAGTTGATGTTGTATGTGTTACTGATTGTTCTTGATGTTGGTGATCTCTGTGAGTGAATATCTGTATGTGAGGGCAGCATGTGGTGGTTCCAGCGGGGGCTTTGTGCTCTCCCGGTGGCTCTGGTTATTTGGTCATCTGCTACATTCCTCATCTCTTATGCCACAGCGGTCGTGTTGGGCCATGCCGACCTGCTCGTTCCATACGTAAGGTACGTTTTTCATTACGTTTTACTTGTACTAGATGTCCATGAGCAGTTATGCATCATTTAAGCCTTTAAAATTGGGTGTGAGAAACATTTTGTGGACAGCAATACCTGGAATGTATGAGGTGAAAATAAATCATGTATTTTTTAATGTAATGTCACTTTGATGGCTTCAAAATCATACTTTATTTTATTTCTGTCATCTGTCAAACTGCATTTATTATTTTGTTTGTAGTGACACAGGCACTGAGGTTCCTGAACGCTGTGTGTTTGGCTTCATGCTGTCAATCTCAGCTTTCTTAGGTAATGCTGTTCATCTTTAGCAACCTTTGTTGCATTATACGCCAGTTGTGACAGTTAAAAGTACTAAAGATATCTTAATATCCTTTTAGATTTTGTTTCTTAACAAACTTAAATTATTTAAGGCCCTACTGTATGTGTGGCCCTGTGAGTAATTAATTAAAATGAACACAATTTCAAATGAGGTTCACTTTGCATACAGCTTATACTTTTTTCTTTTAAAGAGAATGTCTGAAGAACAAATAATATCTCGTTTTCCTCTATCAAAACATCAAAGCATACCTGTCTGAGTGCCATAAATATTACTGTATCTTCCCAATTAAACATGCTCTCAAGATGTGCTAAAGATATTTCAATATCCTTTTAGATTCTAATTATTAACAAACTTTTCTTTTTTAGTATATTCATTTTTAAGGCCGTGTATGGTTCGGTTCCAGAGATATAGAGATCTCAATGTGGCCAATTTTACCCGTTTTCAAAGGATGAAAACCAAATGTGGTTATGTGTTTATCTAATCATGATTGTTGACACCGCAAAAATGCAAATATGAACAGCAACCCAGGGTGTAGGAATGTAGAGTGTGACTCATCAGATTATGAATAACCAGGATTTATACTCACTATTTATGTTCGCCTTTCTTCTGAAAAAAACATTAACAAAATCAAAGATTTTAGCCAGGGACGTTTCTGAAATTTGTTCCTAACTGAAGTCCAAGAGCATGGTGCTAGAAAGAAAAGACTGTGAATTCAATTCCCAAAGAACACATATTGATAAATGTATGCTTTGAATGCACTTTCACATTGGTTAACAGCATCTGCCAAATGCATAAATGAAATAACTTTAAAATATATACTTAATGTCTTCTATATAGCTAATTTTATAGCAGGGATAGTTATAATACTTTTTGGTTTTACTCTTTTTTTTTTCTCAGAAAATCTTAGGCCTGAGTGTTTGAAATGTTGCCTCAAACATCTTTGACATATTAACAGTTATTTATGATATGGTTGATATAAATTAACTAGAATTTATAAAGGCATATTTTATGTTTATCACATATATGCTTTATAACAGTGGTGAATGATAAATGTATAATTAAAAAAAAAACATTTAGATTTTCACTCATACAAATGTGAATATTTTTGACAATAATTCAAAGTTACATCACACACACAAAAAAATATATATGTATATATATATATATATATATATATTTATTTTTTTTTTTTAACTGTCTGTGGATATTTTGGGAGGATGTAGAGGACTGCATCATCCCTGCTCTCCTGTATGTGTGTTTTCAGGGTTGGGCACCATGTATGTGCGACATAAACAAGTTCAAGCTTTGATTTCGGCCTCTGAGTCAGGCTTACAGCTGCTGAACTACACAGGCCTCCTGATGGGCATCGTCAGCACTGTCGGGATGTGTGTTGTGGCCAACTTTCAGGTGACACCCACAGCTTCATTCTCTGATCTGAGTGTTTAATATCAGTTCTTTGAAACTGTCAGTAATGGTTTTTATATTCTTCCAGAAAACAGATATGATATCCATCCACCTTTTGGGAGCAGGGCTGACCTTTGGACCAGGGACGTTGTATATCCTGGTCCAGACTGGCATGTCATACCGCATGCAGCCACGTTTTCACGGCAGGGATATTCTGTGGTCACGTATGGCTGTGGGAATGTGGTCGCTCATTAGCATCATTACACGTATCCTTTTATGTGCAGTCTTTAAAATGATCTCAGTTTGTAATGATTCTCTGTATTTCTCCTGTTGTGCTTCTTTGACTGAATCTGTCAGTTTTCATATCCTCTGTGTTAATGTATGATGACCTGCCTGGTGTGGATGTAGCTAATAAGTTACACTGGCAGCCTGGAGAGAGAGTAAGACAGATGACATGCTTGAACTGAAGTTACTATACAGTGTCTTTTAATATTTCAACCATAGTACCTGCATAAATACTGCGCCTATATGCAAATATATCTTTCTGTATGCAAATAAGTTACTATAGTTGCAAAAAAATACAGTGGTACAAGAGTCACTCTGTGGAATATTAAATCCCCAATGCACTTCACTTTTTTATTGTAACTGCATTTTTGAATGTATGTAAAAAAAAAAAAAATCACATTAAGTCAATATAATATAATGAAAGTTCAAATGTCATGGAAATACACTGGTTTTATATAATATAGCAAATTACATTAGGTTAGTTTTATGTAGGCAAGTTTGAGTCTGAGGAAAATAATTCTGATGGAAACTGCGATTTTTAAATGTTTTTGAACGAACTCTATTATGTTTACCACGGCTGCTATTGTTTGATGTTAAATACAGTAAAAATGGTAATATTGTTAAATATTATTACAATTTGAAATAAGTATTTTCTATATTTTAAAATGTAATTTATTCCTGTGATGCAAAGCTGAATTTTCAGAATCATTACTCCAGTCTTAATTGTCACATGATCCTTCACAAATATATAATATGCTGATTTTCTGCTCAATTATTATTGGGGCTCAGTTAATAATAATGGATCTTATTATTAATGTTAAAAACAGTTTTTATTTTGGGGAAACATTTTTTCAGGATTCTTTGATGAATAGAAAGTTCAAAAGAAATGCATTTATTTGAAATGTTACAATTCTAAAACAATTATAAAAATACATAATTTTAAATTAAATTAAATTAAAAAATCATTATTTATGTGAGAGGTGATGTGGCCCCTACCTGCTTCAGCATCACATATTGCCATTTCTGAAAGCACTGGTAGCTGCTGGCCTAAAACTGCAGCTCTGCAGCAATACTAATGGATGTGTAAAGATGTAAATGTAAACTCTACTGATTATTAGGGTTTTCTAGCACACCTGGTCAGTGCTGCAGCTGAGTGGTCTCTGGCATTCTCCTTCATCTGTTTCTTCCTCACGTACATACGTGATTTCCAGGTATGATCTGTTACTATGGTGGTTCATGACTTCATTAGTCACAATATCTCGTATAATGTAAAATTCGACGTATTTTAATCTATTTTTAGTATGAACATAAAATCCAGTTTGCATAAAGTTTGCCGCCTGTTTGACCAAACCACTTTTGTCCCAGAAAATCACTCTGAGGGTTCAGCCTGTTCTTCAGAGTAATCATCTCTACAACTATCCTCACTATGAAGAGAGAGAACACGTGCGGCATGGAGAACGTTCACCTTTGTTGGCTGGTGCCATGTGAGAGACACTGTCACCGTGTGTCTGACATCGAACACTGCAGCGCATTGACTTGAGAAACTTGAGTGTTCCGGGAGAAACTTTTCACGTTCAAGAGAAGCTTCTGTACGTTTTTTCTTCCTAAGCTTTATGCATTATTCTGAGAATACTGAGAGAGAATCTAAGTATGTACAAATATTTTTACACAAGCAAAGTCAATACAGCAGTTTTTCATTTTAATTTTAAAAGAAACATGTGACATATGTTGACACATTTCAGTGGTTTTACAATTATTTGTGAAATATGGAGATGAAATGTATTTTTTATTTCATTTCCTGAATCTGTATTGTTTTTGAATTCAGCTTGTTTCCACTGGCTCGGTTTCTGTGACATTGAACCTTCTGGTCAAAACGTTTCTAGCTGAAACAAGCCTTACATGCATTAAATACAGCAGCTTATCACAATACAGTTACCCCCAACAAGACCCTGACACAAATGACAAACAGCTGTAAAAGTATGACAACTAACACATGACAACATAAATAAAAAAATAATCTGACATTTAATTCTATCTACATTCCTTAAAATTATTTACTACTGACTGATTTATTTCACACAAGATTTACAACCAGCTACTTTGGTGAGTGCTTCCACTAGTGTTTCTTGGCTTTCTCCCTCATCTTTTTCTGGTATTCAGCAATCTTTTTGTCAAAAAACCCTGGAAAAAGAGGAAAAAGGGAGAAAATATTAACTATACCTTTTTATTACTATTCAAGATCATTTTTATATTGGTAGCATCCTCGTCTTAAGCAAAAGTAAGTCATTAAGATGACACTATTAAAGACACCTCTAAATGTGACTTTTATTATAATGGGTTTATGTGCAGATTATTTTAAGTTCACTTAAATGAAACATCATTTAAAAAAAATCCATTTAACAGAGACATCAGTATTGGTGAGGCTTGCCTTCATTCATAGTACTCAATAAAAAGATGCCAAATTATTTCATAATTTATATATCTTTATGTTGTTTCTATATTCATTTGGAGATTCACTGTGAAAAGCTATTTATGAATATAAATTTGAATGTTAAGTTAAAGTGTGCGTGTCTCACCTGTGCCGTGCTGAGAGTCGGGTCTCTGTTCCATTTCTTGAATGAAGAGGTCGAACATCTGCGTCTGTACAAATTTCTTCACAAACCGTCGTGTACTCTTAGATTCTATTGCTTTACAGAAATTCATTCGCTGGAACTCGCCCCGCTGGTCTTTGCCATTTCGCACGATGTACTTAGAGAAGTGGCCGACAGCTTTAATAAAGAAAGGTAGGAAAGCTTCTGGGACCACCTGGTTCAACTCCTCAAGACCTGAAGTGATGATAAATTATATAAACACATTGGTTATTAGTTTTAAATAATGGTCTGAATAAACTAGATTTTTACATTTCTACTATTGTTCTGAGAAAATTACATGCTGTTTCTTGGGTGCAACTTACATATTTGCAACTTACATTACATGGCAATGTCATGGCATCTCGCGGCTACATACATGAAACATTAACGACAACAGTTTAATACGTATTTTCAAAAAGAAATATTAGCGATTACAGACACATTATATGTCCAGAAATTTCTAATATTGACAAATTTGTTGATGGTTGTTATTCAGCGCATTAACAGTGTTACTATGTTTGCTTATTATATACATTTTTTGGGGCTTATTTTTCATAATATCTCTTGTAAATATTACAAATTGTGGATTGCATTTTTGAGCTGGCTAATTTAGGCTTATTCGCTGTGGCAAGTGCCAAGTGGCTTATTTTTCAGCTGTTTTGTTAGAATCAGGTGCTGGGTTTTGTAGCAAAATCTGGCAACGCTTTTTAGACCGTAATATATTTGGGAAGATTTGATCCGTAGCACCAATGATATAGAACAAAGTCACATCCCAGCGATTTGTTTGTTGCGTCTGTCAAATGACAAATGAACGAAAGGCTTGGGGGAAAAAAATGATACTTTTTGTTTGTTATCATTTATCCTTGGCTACTTTACAATGATTTCCTAATACAAAAAATGATAAAAGATAGCTCTACTAGATAGTGTGCATGCTGCTGGCTGCATCCATAAACACTTACAGTCAACTCTGCACAAAATGGAACTGATGCTGGAAAATGAAGTATATCTGGGCCTTATTTGGGGTTTGTTCAAATACTTAACACTTAAAAATACATAAAACTGATTAAAACAAGTCCACTAAATATGAAGTAAAAACGCTGCTTACTTGAATTCTCATTTTTGGCACTGAGGGCCTGCTTGATTTCATCTTTGAGTTTGTGGGGTAATATTGTGTCCTCATCTCCAATCTGTTTGGAGAAACATTTCAACCACAGTCACCCACACTATATCCATCAGTCACTTTTTAAAAGATGCTCTCTATGATTTAAACGTGAACTTACACACTTGATAAATGTCTCCTTCCTGCCTTCTGACAAGTCAACAACAAGCAGCTGGGTGAGTAGATGAATTTAATGTCAGCTTGCAGCGTTTCAAATGTAAATTGCTTGCAATATTTTAACAGTGTCACGAGTCTGGTCACTCACCTCGGTCTGATCAGTGACCTGATCTGCGAGACTTTTCTGGACACCCAGCAGGTATGGTGTGGGTGCCATGACGACATCGATTAGGATCTCGGGAACGATGGAAATGAGCGTGTGCTGCCAGATGAATGGATACAGGAGAACAGCTACTGCGTGGATCACCTGAGACAACGTCCTGCAGAGATAGTATGGCTTTGATTAATGTTATACATATGGATATAAATCAAAGCAAAACCTAACACTTGTGTGTGTGCATGTATGTCTGTTTTAGTACCCAAGCTCGTCAGCAATGAAGATGATCCTCCGCTCTAGTACAGTAGCAGCAAACACCTGGAGCACCTCCTCATCTGACAGGCATTTGAACAATGTGCGGAAATCTACATGCTCCAGCCAGGAGTCTGTCGGACGAGTCAAACTGATGATCTACAGAGAGATACACAGATACTTTATTATAGGTACAGTACATATTTTATTATTTAAAAAAAAAAAACTGTTTGGGATAACTAACTTGAAGCAATGATAGACAGATAATTTACTTGTCCTCAGGGAGGAAATTTGTTTCCACAGTGGTGGGTGTGTATGTAGCACAAACACATTAACACAAGACAAGACATATCAGCTTATCATGATACAATCAGAACAATAAAATAGCACACAACAAATGCAAGAGCATAAGATGACATATCAATGGCTGATTTCCTATCTTTAAGAGTTTGTTCTGATTAGTAAATGTAAGCTATGTAAGCAACTGTGATGCTACTAATTTAAACATTTTTGTGACCTTTTACAGTGTGACTATGGCTTACAGAGTACATAGAGGCAATAAGCCTCAAAAAACATTTATTAATTACTTTTTAGCAATTTTATGTTCTGATAGTTTATTTCAATGAACCAGTTCAAGGTGATTCAGTGAATCATTTGAATCATTGCTAAATAATTTTTATAGTCCCTATATTTTCCATACAGTACTATAAATTGGGTTTGTTCTTTAGTTTTATTAGTTGTATTTAGTGTAAAATGATTATGTTTGATGTTTTCATCCTAACTGTAATCTTCTTTTTTGAAATATAGTCATATAGCTGTATAATCAGTTCTGAAAAATGAACTTCTTGTAGTTAAGTATTTTTCTTTAGTAATCTGTAGCTGACTAAGATAGATAGATAGATAGATAGATAGATATTAAAATTATATAGTTATATACAGTAGTTATATAAAGATAGATAGATAGATATTAAAATTATACAGTTATATACAGTAGTTATATAAAGATAGATAGATAGATAGATATTAAAATTATACAGTTATATACAGTAGTTATATAAAGATAGATAGATATTAAAATTATACAGTTATATACAGTAGTTATATAAAGATAGATAGATAGATAGATAGATAGATAGATAGATAGGATTAAATGACAAATAAAATCATGGATAAGGTAAAAGTAATCGCAGAATTATGGGTTTTATAATAATGGGAGGTATGTTCAGATCATTTGATTGGAATGTTACATAGAAAATGTGCTGAAGGAGAAGTTCAAGCAGAACTAAGTCAAGTTGGTGCAAAGCAAGAGGACATACCTGCATGAAACAGCTCATCTTTGACCCTTTCCCCTAAGCTATTACTTCACTCACTTCAATTTCCTGCTGTTTTGCCAGAGCTGAGGAGGTGTGTGTTTGTGGACAGCATGTCTCTGCCTGCCTATCCGCTTGTTTGGAATTAGAGACGTATTACTTCACACCTCCTTTAATGTACTGTAATTAACACTCTATGGTTTAAAATTACTGGGAAAAATACATGGAAAACCAGCTTTTACTCTCTTCCACGATTTCACCCCTCATTTAATTTCCTCTTCCTCTTTTTTGCGTTTACTAGGAAATGATGTGCTAACACCAGTTTTTTGGTTTTTGCTGTTTACTCGACTGCTGTAAATACAGTGGAAGTGGAAAGTGGAGCAGCTGCTGGCTTTCCCAACACTGCATCTGTATATCTTACAATAACCACAATTGTTATGTGAGTCATTGTTCAGACAACGATGTAAGGACTAATAGTGTGGCCTGAACAATACGGAGTCCCTCTAACCCTAGTCTCAGTAGTTTATCACTAGTTCTTACCTCAGTGCCTCTTTCTGGAATAAAACTTTTGATATTAACAGTGTGTCCAGGGGCAGGAAATGGAGATTCCCTCAGGCTCTGCATAAATGGGTAAATCATTGCCATTGAGAATTTTCTACGCTGCTCCACCTCATCAAAGATCTAAAACATCAAGAAGACAGATTGAACAAACAGGAAAAATTCAAGAAAAAAAACAAAAAGATCAAATCACGAAGAGAAATCAGTTTTCAATGAAAATAACAGGTGAAAAACTCAAATATACAGTACAGATCGAAAGTCTGGATTAGAGCCCTGCGCGGGACTGGTTTCTTAAACCCGCACCCGCCCGCTCCCGCTGAATTTCTGACCAGGACCGCCCGCTCCCGCAACCTGCGTGTTCCACTCCCGCCCGCGCCCGCAATGTTTGTGTCCACTCCCGCCCGCTCCCGCGGACTTTCTCTCAGAGACTGTAAAAAATGTCGGCTACACAAATAGCCTACTCAAATATTCATTCAACTTAACATCCAGAATAGCAGGCTTTAAACATGATTGCGTTTAAATAAGATGAAGTAATGCTAAACCAAAGCACCA